>SJJU01002490.1:0-40881 GCA_012932125.1 Conopomorpha cramerella | reverse complement strand
AATATAATAATAATTTATTTATTTCACATTTCTGCATAATTTCATTCATTTCATTTAAACAAATTATGACGTCATGTGGAGTAATGTTTTTAAATAGATTATGCGGGCTTCCGTTTTCATAGAATGAGTCTGTAATAATAATTACTCCCATATAATTATAGTGTTGTTTGTCTAAATGGGCTATTCCCGTTATCCTTATACCCGCGCGAACTTCATAATACAGACCAAAAGTCTGCGTTTCTGTTTGGTACAAACACAACAATAAACTTAGGTACGTCAATGTAATTGTTACTTTTGTTAAGTCCTAGCACAACACATCAAGAGACACGCGTCATAAAATAAATACGCGTTGTGATTGGCTGTTATTTCAACGAATCACAGCGCGTTACATGTGTTGTCATTTCTTTCTTGGAACGCTTGAGTTCATCAAAATCCGTTGCGTAGTTTTATAGATTTAATCATATATAGGGCGTTGCTTGTCCCTTTGGGTCTCACATGAGGAAATGTGGCTTGGGTACTTTGTTTATAGTACGAGTATGTATTAAGACGAAAGTTTGTTTGGGTGGATGATTTGACGCAAAAACTTAACACTTTCGGGGATACACCTCACCCGTGGAAGGGATAACATTTTTTCTTTAAAAAAATGCTACCGTCGTAATAAAAATTTGTAGTATCCGTGAAAGTGTTAACACAAGCTATCACTAACCGAACGAAGATAAATCATTTAATATTGCCAGTACCTAACCCTAACTTCACAGAAATCTAGCAGTATAGTCTGGAGGTCTTCAAGTCGGGGGTAAATAGGTACCTAATGAACAAATCGATGGTCCCAATTAAAAATGTCGGTAGTGCAATAATTATTTTAGGAATATGTACTTTTCTACACAGTTAGATTGGGCATAACACACGTTAATATACCAAAGATTATAAGCTGTTGTAGTTTAGTTTTAATACCCAAAACTAACTCCATCTTCTCTCCTGAACATGTTCTGTTTTGTAGATCCGACTTTCTTAATAGGGACCATCGAAATGTGCTCCATCGTAGACCACATCGCTGCTTAACATAAAGCGAGACCGTGGTGACACGCTTGTTTATACTGGTTTAATAAAGAAAGGTTTAATATGTGTTCCGTACGCCGCTTAAAAATTCACACTCTTGACAAAATCGAGTAAATTAAACCCCGGCCATCCTTATACCGGGGGCCTATGGCGCCAGATTTCATGTAAATCAACTTGGACAAGGGTCGAGGGAAACCCCTTTTTTATCCGTTAAAACAAAAATAAAAACGATATTACGCCGTGTCCGCGCTGTTTTGTGTCGGCACTAAAGAAAACGAATGCCCCGATTCCGGGGTTGTTTAGAATTTTTTTACGACCACTTCAATTCTGTTAATTGACATAAAGTGTCGCATTTTGCCTTGTACTTTGTTTTTGTTACGTAATGTTTTAGGTTTGTAATGTAAATAACACATGAGGAAATGTGGCTTAGCGGTATTTTTTACCGAAATTCTTTTGTTTTCTGTCAAAAATCAGAGTAATATTCACAGTGGTATCCATTTTTAAGCGACTTCACTAAAAGATCCAAAGGTCCAGTGAGAGCGTCTGTGGTCCAGTTGGTCGGATACTTGACTTGTAACCGGGAGTTCGCGGGTTCGAGTCCGGCTACTGGACGCGTACCAATGGGACTCTTTCAGAGCTTATGTACGCAACACAACGCTCGTACGGTGAAGGACAACATCGTGACAAAAACCCGCACACCACAAGGTGTGTAAACCCTATAACGGCGATGGACTCACCCCCTATCACGTTGGGTTCAAAAACACTTAGTGAACCGTGGGTACTTGCTTATTAAGCTAGTGTCTCTGCCTACCCCGCTTTGGGATTAAAAGGCGTGAAGTGTATTTATTTTTATTTTTTTTTCACTAAAAGAGTCTCTCTATTCAACCATATATAAGTATGTTTTTTATATTTGTTCGCGGATAACTTTGTTAATCGTTTGTGAACCGTAACGATATTTTTTATTTTTAGTTGGAAAGGAAATAAATACTTCCAAGGAAATCAGGGTTGATGATGGCAAACCGGGACGAACCGAATGAAAGGGGGGAGAGGGAGAACTATAAAAAAGGTATGGGATGATTAGTACTGGCTGACGTCGATTCTTTTTTCTCTAAACTTGAGACTTGTAGTTATCCGTATTTGAGGTTATGCAGTATTTTATTTTAGTTTTATACCTAGTAGTATCTTAGCAGTACAGTAGTAATAAGAGATGACCAGTAATAAAATTTGTCATTGCACCGCATTTGGTTAACAACATGCAGTATAAAAATTGCAGTGTGCGTAGTTAGAAATCCAATTTAGACATCATCATCAGCCCATACTTGTCCACTAGACAGTCATAATCAGTCCTAATTTATCCAAATTACGATACAGAAGTAGGTGTAGCACTTCCGAAAGCGATAACCATTGATACATTTTGTCATAATAAGTTCTAACTTGGATAACAGCCAAGGGTGCGTCACCACATGATACATTGCAGAGATTGCCTTTCGAGCTTCATATTGTGTAACTGGATAAACTTGTATTATTTAATTTGACATTGAAGCAAATGCCTTAAGGTGGGTACTGACTAACGGAGGTTAAGTGCCATGAAAACTTTTTTTAACGAACGAAAACCGGATGATGTTTTCAATTCCTCGTGTTTTTTTTTATGTATGACCAAGCATAACTTTTTACAGAGTAGTCTGATTTTGAAAATTATTTTGTAATTGGATAAGTATACTTGTCAACATTTTTTGTTTTTATTTTTTTGTGGCATTTTAACAATTAGACATTATGACGTCCTTGCCTTTGAATATCTTCTTTCCAACAAAAATAGAATCATCAAAGTCGGTTCATAGACAAATATAAAAAACCATACATAGAATCGGATTGAGTAACATTCTTTTTTGAAGTCGTTAAAAAGGAAACCAAAAAAGGGAGATATATAATAAATGTCCATATTTCGCTTAAAATGTTCAGTTCTCACGCACCAAAATATCCTGCGGAAATGTTGACTGGTAAAAAAGGATCTTGATGGAGGATAATAGGACATTGACATAAGTTAGAATAACCGGAAGGAATCCCAATGGTACCAACATGACGGAAAGCTTTTCGCGAGCTCTTTCAAGGCACTCGTGTATAAAAAGCCATGTGGAGATCAAAGCGTTTGACGTCAGCCAGTATTCTTTGACCACTCAAGCAAAGAGGTTCTAAATAAGTCACAGTTGACGGGCCCGTTGGTGTAGTGGTCAGCATGTCTGCCTCTGCTCCATAGGGCCGTTGGGTTCGATTCCCACCGCTGGCAGGTATTTAGGTTAGGCTTTTGAGTACTTGTTGGATGTGTCTGGGTGTTTTATTTATATAAGTATGTATTTAAAAAAGAAGAATCGTATTAGTAAGTATAGTTCGGCTCTGTCTGATTTCCATAACACAAGTGCTTTAGCTACTTAACATGGGATGAAGGCAATGTGTGTGTTGTTGTAAAATATTTATTTATTATTTATTTATTTATTACAGTAAATAGGTATGTAGAAAAAGACCTAAGTCAAACATCCGGTCTCGAAATTAATAAGTGAATACCATATTTATATAATATTAATTTATAGGGATTTTATACCTATTTAATCAAGTGGTGTAGCAGTCAGCACGTGCTCATTGCGGGATCTGAAAATACGAAAAATAAAGTTGGTTATTTTTTTATTATACTTAAAAACTTTACCTTAGATTTAGACGATAATTGTCAAAAATGAGTGGTGAAAACTAGATCATTTGTCAAAGATACTGCTTAAGAAATTTAACACAGTTATGAAGTAGGCGCTCCACTGCGACAACGGTGGACCCTACCCCTGCACAGCGCTCCAAAGAAATAGTGACAAGACATATAACCCGCTGCGATTTGTTTGAAACTAGCTGAGTCGCACGAAGCTGACGTAGCAGCCAAGTCAGAGCGCGTATTTTGTTCTATAATGTCATATCTTCCTTGGACGCGCGTGTTAGGCTGCAGGTTTTTTTCAGGAAATTTGGACTAATTGTAGAATGTTTTAAACACTCTGTCTTGTCGGTCTGATTTCTGATTTTAACCTTGGTGGAATTAGTCGTCACTTGTCAAATATGTTATAGTGATGTAAATAAAACGGTGTCACTTATTTCTGATATTTTGCCATTTTTTAATCCAAACACTTCCCCATTATACAGGTTAATGACAGAACTAGGAAAGAATACTGTCACCGGAAACTCCAATTGCCCGGACATCTAGGTAATAGCTAAAGAAAAGTTCCTACAATAAAATAAACAAAAAACTTTTTCGATCTCCTTCGAGTAATCCACGTTTCCCTTTAATAAGGAATTAGTGTAGCAAACAGACAAGTTAAGCTATACAAAACCAATTACAAGATGAACTTAAATGTGTGATAACTAACAAGCAATACTGGTTCAAGCTACGGTAGTTAATCGACACCAATAAAATTTGTTACGAAGGTAATTTTGCTAAGTCACGATAGAAAATGTGTTCTAATTTGGAAGTTTTGGTGTTGCCAAAATTAATTAATAGCTACACAGAATAAAACAAATATTTGGTAGAAATCGATAGCATTGAACGCACCAAAAATGGCACAGACTGTTGTATGTTCGGGATTGCATTTTCTATTGGCCCGTTGGTGTAATGGTCAGCATATCTGCCTTCATTCCGTAAGGTCGTGGGTTCGATTCCCACCGCTGATTTAGGTGATGAACTTTTAAATACTTATTGAATGGTTTGTTCTTGGTGAAGTAATCGGTAGTCTTCTAGGCGTGTATTCAGAAACGTAAACCAAGAACTACTAAGGTAAGTTTTAAATTGTGTTTGTCTCACTCTAATGGCAAGTGTCCAAAAGAAACAAATACGCTTCAAGTCTTACGAGCTTAAGAATATGAGCTTTAGAGTGTTACTTGCGCAGGTGCTTAGGTGATGAGGTTTTAAGCACTTGTTGGATGTATTTGGGTGTTTTATTTATATAAATATATATGTAAAGGAAAAAAAATATAAGTAAATATATCCCGTTGTCGGGTTGTAAATATTAGCCGTGTGGTGACGGCGAATAGAATACATGTGTCACCATCCCAGCCCAACTTTTCCCGTCATGGGGGTCGCAAGAGGTGACCGAGGGAGCTCTCCAGAGAACGAACAGCAGCGCTCTCTGTGAGTTGAACCACAACACCACTGCGATCGCCAACCCGCCTGCCAAGCGTGGCGATTACTGGAATTTCACCCCAAATGACGGATCTCATTGGGGGAGGCCCTCGTCCAGCAGTGGACGTTATGTGGCTGATGAAGATCCCGTTGTCTGATTTCCATAACATAAGTGCTTTAGCTACTTAACGGGATGAAGGCAATCTGTGTGTTGTTGTAAAATATTTATTATTTATTTATTTATTTTAGACACACAGAGAAACCATAGTATTTTCATTTCCCAACCTTATGAGGGCTAAGCGTACTACAATACTCTCGTAATTGCATCGCTCTGGCATTGTAGCGGTAAACGATGTGCACTGCTGATTTCGTTCCTTTAATTTCACTGTCGTCCTTAGTAAAACAGCGATGTACGCGTGGCGTTTTCCGCTACGACGCCAGAGCGTTTCAACTACAAGAGCGTAGCGTTGGGCCCCCTGGTCTATGTGAATACTTTGAAATTTCAACCGAACAAATTACTCGCAAGTGGAAGTGCTGTGGTTAAACGGGAAAATAAATAGGTAACTAACTGCAATCGTGAGCAAAGACAACAATACTTAAAAGCTTGCTTTTTCGCTATTTTATTTCCTTTAGGAAACAGTTTCTTTTACTCGGCTGGCTCTTCTCGAATGATGCGAGATATTTAATGTGTTGAACAATCATTTTATTTATTTGTTTAAAATCTTTATTGCACAATAATAATTGGCGGACTTAATGCTAATGCATTTCCTACCAATCAACCCAAGTAGTGGTAGAGAAAGTAGAATCATTAAACAAAAAAAAAAACAGTCAATATCCCAAGTCTTCGACTCGTTATAAGAACTAGGAATATTACGGGAATCGCTGCAAAATAATACCACTAATTAGCACTAAGTAGCCTTACGGTAAGTTAGTCAAGCCGTCACAATATTCCAAAGCTTCGATCGGTAATAAGAACAGTAAGTAATATTACAGGAATCGCTGCACAATAATACCATTAACTAGCACGTGTATCAGTAGCCTTACGGTAAGTAATAGTCAAGCCGTCACAATACTCCAAAGCTTCAATCGGTAATAAGAACAGTAATATTGCGGAAATCGCGGCAAAAGCATGTCATTAACATGTGTAAGTTAATGACATGTTTTTTAAGTACCTTTAGGGTAAAATAAACATCCTCCATGCTGGAAATAAAAGTTATTGTACATAAAAGTTTTCACCCTTAAGCTGAAAAAACTTGACGGTCAATTTGTTATTGCTTAGTCCAGTGTAAATAAATTTCTACAGAATTTTCGGGTCACTCCGGTCTCGGGGTTAATTAAAAGGAGGGTTTGCGATACGCGAACCCTTTTCTCTTGCTAAATCTTATTAAGGGTTTGCGGTTGACTCTTTCCCAATGTGACCTAGACACTAGACTATGCTAATGTGGCCGTCGTATGAAGTGGAGGGATAAATTACGATACGTTTTCTAAATATGTTGTTCGTAACCTTTTTTTGTGTTATCGCATATTTAATTTTTATTTCATATTTGACTTTAATTGTCTGTTTTATTTATATTACACTTTTTTACTGTCATTGTCATTGTGTCTATACTGTCTCGCTACCAACTCGTCTTTCGCCTAATATTATATTTGTGCCTAAAATAATAAAACTAATATTACACTCATAGTTAATTACATTAACAGTTCATCATCATCATCAGCCCATACCTGTCCCATTAACAGTTTGCTAGCCTTAAATTAGTCCGCTTCAATGCTACATCTGATAGTTTAATTCGTTTTATAAATTATTTGAACATTTAAGACTCGCTGACTTGGGGAACGTTGTTTTCTCAATATATATCATTAACAATGTTCCTCCTTACATATAAACCTTCATCCACAACGTCAACTTCAACCTCAATCTATTAAAAAAAAAACTGCATCAAAATACTTTGCTTAAATCTAAGCTAGCTAATACATAAGGATAGATATCGGGAGGCAATTTTGTTTTTATATTAAATACTAGCTGTCCCATCTTACGACCCCCATGACGCTCTCCCATGTCCCGGCAACCATTTATTTCGAAGAAATACACCATTAAACCTTCCCTGGACTTCCACGTGTAATTTAAGACCAAAATTAGCGAAAATGGTCCAGCCGTTCTCGAGTTTTAGCGGTACTAACGAACATCCATTCATTTTTAGATTCAAATATAGATTGATAATGGCTTAGTTTTCAAAGACTACATTGCAGTGGTAAACAAAAACCAATATAAAAAATAGTAAGAATTGGTCCTAGTTTGTTATCTAACTTAAGACCAAGGGGTACGATTCCCGAACACGGACATTCTACCAATCGAATTTACATCAATGCACGCATTTACACGCTCCTACTATGAAGGAATAATCAGGCTATGAGCAAGCAACATTTAACTGAAGGCACATTTTGCCATTCTTAATTCCTTATTATGCTACATTTTCCAGAAGGGATGATGTTATCCCAAAGGATTACGGATTATGTATATGTGTTTATGATAAAGGAAAACATCATGATGTAAGCCGCATGTGGAAAGTTTTGTAGATTAAATAGGGCTTGAAATCCCAATTTCTGTGTTGGGGAATTCTTCAGTCAGCATCGGACGCAATTTCATTGCAACTATCATGTTTTTTTGCGATTGTTTTCCTCCGCAGAGAGACAGCAATTCCACTTCAATCTATCCAAAACTTTGTTATCCCTCAACATTATGCAAATCGTTCTTCCAAAGAGGCGCTCGCTACTCGTCTTGTCACTTTGTACCTTTACCAGATTGCATGCGGCAAGGGAAAATAGACTGTAATGCTGAGGAAAAGACAGACAAATTCCCATGGTAGTTTTTGAGCTTGTCAATTGTGTGCCAATGTTTGCATTTAGTTAAGATCGTTAGTGCATCGGATCGCTACTGTAAACAAAGAGTTTGTATAATCCCTCGCGATATGTGACGGGTTAAGTTAGGAAGGAAGGAAGTTTGAGGAACTCTGGTATAAGGGGTGGTGTTTCAAGAATGTTATCTTATTGTCCAGGAACCACACAGCACCAGCGCATTCGGTAGAAGTCTTAATCTCGCTACAGTAGAAGGGTGGATCCATGAGGATTTTCTTGAAAAACAAAAAGCCTGTTGTGCGATTTCCTGAGAAGTATTTAATTTTCAGCGTTTTCAATGCTTTGTTTTTTTTTGTTGTAAATGTTTGTGTGACCATATTGTTTGAAATACATTTCCGTTTTGTTTGAAATATTCGGTAAAACTATACATTTTAAGAAAATTAAAATGTCTCAGGCACAAAAACAACTACTAAAATACGTATACTGTTGGAATCGCTACAATTTTTTGAGTTCTTTAGAAAATGTTGGTCCGGACTATGACCCCGAAGTCAGCCTGTATATAAATCACGTTCTATGATATAGAAAAGAAAACAAATACAGATTTATCTCTATATTCATAAACTTAAAAACTACTAGACAATTTTCCGTAATACTAGTAATGTTGATATAGTCGGTATGTTTTGCCCGAATTCCTACTAAAAAAGAAACTGTGGGTTACATAGCTAGTTGACAGTAAAGTGAGATGGTACTTTCTTAAAAAAATATTGTTGTAATATTTACACACAAATATACTAAAAGGTCGTTACAAACAGTTTCTTCTCTTTGTTATGATAAGGGTATATGGTATGTAAATACATAAAAGCAACAATGGGCGCTGTATTTTGGTTATTTTTTTTATAATATCAACGAGTCATAAATAGGTTTTTGTGAAAATCCTCAACCTTTTTTTCGTAACTTTATATTCTTTTTATTTTGATGCTCGAATCGAGCGATCGCATTTTGTTTTTTTTTCTCTTGCGTATTGAATTTTATTCGAAAATATACGCTTTTCCTTTGTTCCTGATATTTTTCATTTATTTAACAATATTTAACATATTATCTGAACATTCGAAATATGATGTATGTACAGGTATTGTTTTGTTTTTGTTGGTTGGTGTGTTGAGTCATTGTAGTGCAGCGCATATACATTTTTTTTCTTATTTCTAAACCGTCTTTAGTTTAAATACTATGCGGGATCCAAAACAGAAGGCTGACCTCCCCGGGATCTAGCCCAGTCGTCATAGGTTGAGCTCTGGTCTATTCTAGATGCCGCTGTAGATCCCGGCTCTAACAGGAGGCACAGAGTTTGAAAATGGGTAGGAATAACCCGGATATAGCTATACTTTATGTACGAGAATGCTCTCGCTGGTGTCGATGATTGGAAATGATAATTGAAGTTAAGCATCAAAGGGCGTGAATACCAATTTACTTGGTGACCGCCTTTGATTGGGCTTCCACATTTGAGCGGTGGATTTAACTACCTATTAAATATAGCAATGCTAGAGATATTACCGCAACAGGACCGTTGTGGTTATATTATTAGTAGCTACCCCGGCAAACATTTGTTTTGCCATAATAAGTTGCCTTTGTACACCGTGTATTGGAAGAAACACAACTGTTAGATGCATAAAAAAAGATAGTAGCCGATTCTCAGACCTACTGAATAAGCATATAGAAATCGGTAAAGCCGTTTCGGAGGAGAACGGTAACTAACATTGCGACATGGACATTTTATACACACATCAAAAGTGTCTATGGATCAAGTACATTTCAGAAGATTGCAATCAAGAATATATTTTACAAAAACTGAATTCATTCATAATATATTCAAAATGTGGTGATAAGTCAATTGATACAGGCGTGAGAAATCAGGTAGGAGACCAGAAGATTATATTTGATTTAAATAAATTAGATTTTTTTTAGAGCTAAAAATGTTCTTGATCCCTAGGCACTTTTGATGTGTGTATATTAGATTGATATATATATAATTTCAGTTACTGGCTTTAATGCCAAACATTTGTTTTGCCATAGGAAGTCACCTTGCACCTCGTGTTTTGGAAGAAATAGAGCTGACAAGGTTGAAAAGGTATCAATAATTTGCCAAATGGGTCCAGCCGTTCTCGAGTTTTAGCAAGACTACAGAAATTAACTTTTATATGTTTTTTTATGAACATAGATAGTTATATACGGTTGTATATTATAATTTATCTCTGATATTATAGTCTGTTTAGCTTTTTTAAACATTTCCATGGTCAAATATCAACAGAATAGGGCCGAGGTTAAAGCTTTCGAGTGAATATTTGTTACATTGGAGCTGGCCTATTGACAAACCACAATTCCAAACCTGGGGGCCAACTCTACTATTTCAATAGTATATTTTTTTAACAAAACGCGCACAGACATTGTACGTAAGATTTAAATTGGGTACTAGGGTATATATGCGAGAATGTAATTAAAAATAAGCTCTCAATATGTCGCTCATTTACAACAAAAATGTGATATTTCACAATAATCTATCTATTTAAACTATAATAAAACAGGTATTATAGCGCGAAGATTAACCAAAGATAAGCATTCAGCTTACCTTCGTTGTTTGCCCGACGTTTCGACGCAGTTACATATGTCGTGGTCGCGAGCTGACTGATGATTTTATATTTTGTGTTAATGTAACAGTTATATTTGACTCACAATCGGGCTAAGACGCACGTTTGCTTTGTGTAACTTTGGTAGGCCATAGAGTTTCGGTGGCTGTACTGTTCTCGTACATGCGCGAAGATTAATCTTCGCGCTATAATACCCGTTTTAAACATTTAATATCATGTCAGTGCGCGTTTCCTTAAAAAATGATATAATAAAACTGTTCAGGGTCCAAAACTGTACATTGATTCTTTTTATGCGAAAACCAAAAAATGTCTGTCTGTCTGTTTGTCCGCGAATCACGTCAAAATGGCTGGACAGATTTGGCTGATATTGGGCACGCAGATACATTATACGCCGGAATAATATTTAGGCTAATTTTTTTCCCGGAATTTATAACATACTAGTGGGACTCGACAGACGTTGTCTCGTCTTAACTATTAATATGTAAACATTGTAATATGTATAAAATTAGAATAACCTCCAGGGTGGCCTGTGCCCAGCAGTGGATGTCACGAAATATAAGCTATCCTATCTCTCAAATTGGACGAAATTACACATAAACAACTTTTGTGAATATCGGTAGCCTTGGTGAAGAGTTCATTGGGAACAAACATCATGACACTGAATTTGTATTTATTAAGATATTAGCAAAACGACGTTTGCCAGGTCAGCTCGTCCTCTTTTGGCCGCCGGAAGATTAATTTGGATTTGAGGATTTTGACTTCTGCTCTTATAATCATAAACTTCAAAATTACTTGTCCAACGTGTCTGATTTATAACACATTGGCGGTGAAAGGGTTAATAAGATTGTTATAAAACTTTGTAACATATTTAATAACAGTATTTAAATTAAAAGCAAGAACCAAAAAAAAATTATAACATTTGTATTAAAAATGCTCAATTTGTGGAAAAATATTCTTGAAGGCTATAAAAACTCTGATCTAAGAGAAACTTTTTTAGTCTTTTTTTAAACGTAATAATGTTTTCCGCTACGATGCTATAGCGATGCAAGAGTGTAGAGCACTTTTTTTTTTTGTTGTTGTGTGGCTCTGCAGGGCCCTGTTGTGCCCAGTATCACTGCGAACATTGCTGATCTATTGTGATCGCCAACTAGTGAATCCTTTAGAGTTCAGTATCAATTTTGAGCGCCTTTATAAAAGTAAGTACTTTTTTGATACTGAGATTCACCACCTCATCTGATGAAAATATATTTTTTCCCAGATGTGTGGATCGTTTGTGCATCAGGGGTGTAGCATACTTGCTCCCAGGTTTAAAAGCAGCTCATCCATTCTATTTACATCCCAGATCAGCATGGGATACTTCCAAACTACATAACTATTAAATTGCAAATAAAAAAAAACCCGATTTTGAATGTTCGTGTCGTGCCCTTTCATTTGGTACCCCACTTGAACATATTTGTATAAAGTCCCCACTTTCAACCCTTATAACTATTGAACAAATTATCAAATTTTAATTTAATAAATAAATAATAAAATGCACTTCACGCCTTTTAATCCCAAAGGGGTCCAGCCGTTCTCGAGTTTCAGCGAGACTACAGAAATTAACTTTTATATATAGACATAGATAGGTATACGGTTGTATATTATAATATAGTCAGTTTAGCTTTTTAAACATTTCCTTGGTCATATATCAACAGAATAGGGCCTTAATTTAATAAACAGATTCTAAATATACGTGTCGTGCTCTTTCATTTGATACCCCACTTGGACCTATTTATTCAAGTTAAATTTTTCATCCCCACTTTCAACCCCCATAACTTTTGAGTGGGTGAACAGATATCAATCAAACATAGCTAAGAACACGCTCGATCAAATCAGCTTCAAAACAAAAAAAACGCATTAAAATCGGATCATCCGTTTGGGAGCTACGTTGCCTCAGATAGACACACACACTTCAAACTTATAACACCCCGTCTTTTTACATCGGGGGTTACAAAGTACTATTAAAATAGTAGAATAGGCCTAGAAACTCGACATATACCCGGCTAATGGTAGTCAACAAACGTTTGGAGTTCACCAATCCGGAATTCGTGAGCTGGTTCCTCATTGACATATTGTGTCACTTTGACAAAATGGAATGCCGCTAGTAAAGTGGTTTGTTACTGCATTGACGAAATGGTAATTTCGACTCGTGATTCGAATATCATGGTAACTCACGATACACTGTTTTGTATTATAATTTTGTACTGCCCCCGTACTATGATGATGGTGATGTCTTGTAATATTTGTATCGCTGTGTGAGAGGGATAGCGCTAGAGTGGTATAGCTCTATCACTGCCATACAGCGTAAACAATAGTACTTTAAAGCCTCATGGTAAGGGGCCTGACAACTGTTAGTAGGATATGTGCAATTATTTATTTCATTTAAATGAAGGCCTTAGACGTAATCATCATCATCATTATCCATTTAACGGCCAATGCTTGACGAGGGCCATCCCTGAATGATTTCCATCATTTGGGGGGAATGCCATTAATCGCCGTAATGGTGCAATGAAAACGGTCATTTTTCTAATCGATAATGGATTTATACATATGTGTTTGCGTGGATTACACCCTTCTCCCTTCAATAATGCATCAACCAATGACACATTTTTATAAATTCAGTTTCTAATTTTCTCAAAAGATGACTCTGCTGTACCTATTCTACGTCAATCAAATACTCTTTGACCGAAAACAACTTCAATCAATGGGAGGTTTTCTGACAGGTGGCTTATTACAGTTCTAAGAAATGTCAATAGATGGCACTACCTAGACAGGGTTGTCATTTCATATTTTAATTTTTTGTTGACAATTATAATATGAGGATTTCCTTGAGATCATGTCTGATTAGCGCCATCTGTGAGATGTTTTGGAACTACTTTTGATATATTTGAAGCTATCAGAAAATATTTTACAACAACATATACGGAGGGTTATACGGGAACCGATGAGATTAAAATGGCTTCATTATTTCTCATTTTCTAAATTCATTTTTCCGCTACAATTATTATGTTAATATGGTAGAATTAATTGAATATGGTTGAATTGTAATAATGTGCTGGTGATGAAAAATAATGAAGTGAGAGGGAGTAGTAAAAGAAAGTACTCCTATTTGATCAATTTATTATTCCCGTGTAATGTTCCACACAGCATTGAAATGTGATGGTCCACCCTCACGTTTTAATGAGTTTTTGACACGATTTTGACTATTGACGACTTTATCGATAGACTATGACACCAATTTGAACACGAAGAGAACTACTTTGTTTGTGGCATAATTGTCGGCTTTAAAGCTGAACATCCAAGTATAAAAAATCATCAAAATCATCCCATGCTAAGCAGCTAAAGCACTTGTGTTATGAAAATCAGACAACGAGATATATTTTCTTAACTTTATGCACATCGAACTTTCTACAGTTTTTCCTACCTCGCGGACATCAAATATTTCACCTCGATCCCGCTTTTATACTCTCCCGGATGTGTAATTGTGTATCCCGGCATGAGTATTGTCCCGGATATTATATATAGCATGGTATTCTGCTGAGTCGATGATTTGTAATCAACCAATAGCGCGCAATATTTGAAGGGAAAATACCCCACATAACACAAGAACAAGGAAAAGCTATGTTACCTTTATTCCCATATTATTTGTCCCGTAAAATATTCGATGCGACTATTGCTGTGATATTTATACATTCAATGGATGCCGAATTACATTGGAAATATCATTTTTCTATTCACATACTTATCTACATACCAGCATCTTTCTTTGTTTTCTAATGTAATCTAATCGATAATGGATTCATACATACATAATGTGTATGCGTGAATTACATCCTCCTATCTTCAAAAATGCATCAACCAATGACACATTTCAGAAATTCATCTTGCATTATTTTTATGGATTTACTTTCACCCTCTTACCAATAATTGCGTTGTCACTTACACAACGGTTATTACAGGTCTACTTGAACTGGTTATTCCGTATTTGACATACAACTTACAAGTTAAGTTGAGCTTTGTATATGTTCAAAATAGCAATTCGGACATTATTAGTAAGGCCCTTTGTCTTTAATTTTATTATATTAGATATCATATTTATTTATCTACCTGTGTAATTTTTGTTGAACATTATTTATTTATACTCTCCCGGATGTGTAATTTTGCCGAATTACATCGGAAATATCATTTTTATATTCAGATACTTATATCTATCTAACGATTGTGCATCGTTCACTCAGTGACTGTTTTAATGTGTGTTTTAATGTACAAAATTGTAACTAGGTAAAATATTTTGTTACATGGTAGAAGACTCTACGTTAGCAAATTTTAACCACAAAAAATATAGTATATAAACATTTTCAACAACTAACTTAGCCGCGAAATAAAGCTTTAACATTGATTTTAACATTATTAAAATCTTCTCTGTTTAACCTCAATAGCTTATTTCTCAAACTAGTGTAGTTTTTAGTGGGCGCCCAAACAATGAATTCCGTTGAATAAAAAACCACTCCGTTACCTCAAATTTCAAAATTTAATTATTATTATTGTTTTCAAGTTGAAAAATTGTAAAGTTCATTAAATAGGACACATTTTTTTAAGAAAGATACTTATTTCTTTAAATTATGCGTCTTTCACGCCAAGCTAGATCCAGTTAAGTTTAAAATTAACCAACCATAACTACTGTTTGCAAACGAAAAAGAACCATTTCCATACATTTCGGCGCAGATAGCTCAACACAAAGTAGTTATGAGATAGCACTTGTGGCGAACCCGTTTTGAGTGCACTCATACATAGTCACGGTTAAATTTGCCATAGAAAAATACACTCTACTCCACAGTGATAGAGTCGAGTAAAACCCTCGTTTAGATCATTCCATGTGGCCGAAATAGTTCATTAACTGAAGCACATTTTCACGTCAGTTATCGAAACGCTCGACACTTATCCAGAATCCAAAATATCGTGCTCTCTCCCTATACGTGGTACAAGTGAAAGGGACAGCAAAGTGACGAGGGAAACATCGGACGAAATTGGTTTTCGATGGCGCAAACAAAACTGACGTACAAATTAACTAGCTTGGAGCCGCCGTTGGTGAATTTATCAATTTTATTATAAAAGTAATGTGACAATAAACTGGAGGGGGTGGAAGGGGGCGGGGGAATTGAATTTGAAAATTTGTTAAATATTGAAAGCTTGTTATTACATTCTGTCTCGGGTCCCACGACGGAATTAAAATAAAGACGGTAGAAAAATAAAAGGAAAACATTTAGAATTTTCTATTGTTACTTACCGATATAGTAAATAGGAATGTATATTTTATTTTTTATATACCAAATACCTACATAATATAATACCGCATGTATAAAAGGACCCCGAGCTGAATGGTCTTAAATACGTTGTTGAGATAGAATGCGGCACATTGTAGCTATAGTAAAAGTTGTTCATATTGACGAGCTCAACAACAGTTCTAAGATCATTGCTCGGGGTCCTTTTACACGCAGTATACTTAGCTTAAATGTATTAAGAGGGCGCCCCCTGGCGTCTGAGAAACTGTCACTACTGTAACTACACTAAATCCATTGCGGTTTCAACTTAAGCCCATGCAACTTTGAAGCTCAACAACTCAGAAACTGTGTGAGTTTCCCTATGGTTTCTTGGCAAAACTCTGATCCCAACAGGATAATGTGTTTATTGATGTGTAATATTTTATACATGTCATCAGCCACATGACGTGCACTTTTGGACGAGGGTCTTCAATGATTTCCATGATTGATTGTTTATTTGATCTTTATTTTATGTTTGATTGTGCCTATTATTGTTTTGTATTTATTAGTTTCTATCAGTATTAATTGTGACGAAACTGTGAAATTTGATTAATAAATAATGTAACGCCATTTACCATGCTGTGACGACCTATAATTAAGGCAGCACCTTCACTTATTGTTTGTCACCTATTTAATACATGTATTGTGTATGTCCTTGATGGTTGTCCTTTAAAAAAATAAAAATAAAAAAATAGATCATGCCAATAATCGCCACGCTTGATATGCGGGTTGGCGATCGCACTGGTATTGTGGTTTAACTCACAGAGCGCCGCTGCCCGTCCCCTCAGTCGCCTTATGTGACGCCCACGACGGGAAAAGTTAGGCTGGGGTGGTGACACGTGTATTCTGTTCGCCGGTCATCACACGGCATCAATTTAAAATATTAATAAAAATGATCAATTTATAACTACAAACGGTGGACTCAGAACACTAAAGTCCTTAGAACAAGAGAGAACATAAGTGCAAGTCACTATTATAAACATTCTAAATATCACATTACAAAACAAAAATAATTAAAAACCTTATGCAGAAATAAGAGCAGAAATTTACAGTTGATGTAAACACATGAACAATTAACTAGAGACCGCAATCCTAAAACTCTAAAATATGAATAGCTTTTACTAGCGAAATTATTGGAGAACCGAAAGCTGTAGGCGAATAGTGCTTAAAAGCTTCAACAATCCTCTCTTTGACCTTTACCTCACACACGTTCGCAAAGCTCAGTAAAGTTGTTTTACCGCGTACTAGTTAAACGTTTTCATTCACGTACAAATAAGACTAGATTTTACTAAATCAAAAGTTACTTTGCCTACCTGGCTGGATGCGAGGAGCCGAAAACGAATCACAGTGGCGTGGAATTGGAGAGGCCTATGTCGAGCAGTGGAAAAATATGCCACGATGATGATAATGATGAAAAGTTAATTTGTTTTAATTTGTAATTTGGTATAATCTTACTAAAATTCTCGAGAAATAATGTTCGTTACTATACTCCTCGGAAATGGTTGGATAATATTTAGCAACATTTATGTTTTAGCGGAGCCGCAAATTTTTTGTCAATATACATTTTTACATCATTATTACGAGTATTCATAGAAACCTTCCTCAAGCATCACACTATATCCTGAAGAAAACCGCATCAACATCCGTTGCGTAGTTTTAATGATTAAACATACACAAGGACAGACAGCGGGAGGCGACTGTTTTATACTACGAATTGATTTTTTTCTACCAGTTGTAAAAAAGGAATCATTCGCAATTCAACCGTATGTTTTTAATTTAGTCTTTTTCATATTGCTTATGATTATTTGCGGTTAACTTAGGATGTAGGTGATTCTTTTATTTCCAACAGAAAAGAAGAAATTTTAAACGTGGTATCATGATAAGGAAATCGAAGTTTGGTGATGATAGGCGAGAATAAAACAAGGCGAACTTTAAAATGTTTACCAGTTGAAGTCGGTTATTTTTTCTATAACATTATTATTACTTAGCCTTAGCCGTGTGGTCACGGCGAATAGAATATATGTGTCACCAATCCTCCCAATTTTTCCCGCATTGGGGGACGTAAGAGGCGACCAAGGGAACTCTCCAGAGGACGAGCAGCAGCGCTCTCTTTGAGTTAAACTACAACACCACTGCGATCGCCAACCCGCTTGCCAAGAGATGGCGATTATTGGCATTCCCCCCCCCCCCCAAATGATGGGAATCATTGCGGGAGGCCCTCGTCCAACAGTGGGGGTTATGTGCCTGATGACTATTACTTAGACAAGATTTCTAATGCTTGCGTGAGTTTGCTAATCGCTGGCATACAGCTCGAAGAACATATGAAGCCTGTTAACGACTGAAGACCCGACGAGGACCCGACGCGAAGTCTCCGTAATGTGGTCGTCATGCCCCAGAAGGGGGAGAGTTGGCAACAAAAACAGGGACGGATAAAGATAATTTGTATGGAGTCAAGAAAACGTGTGCGTTGAAAAGAGGCAAAAGCAAGTAGATGCGCACGTCTCCAGAGAATGACCCGTACGCCGATAGGTAGGTAGGGCTTGGGTGGTGGTGGGATTGTCCCTGATTTAAGAATTCGATCAAGAATACCGTAACCTTTGGCGAAATCAATAATAATAAAGTGAACAAGTTGTAAACACTTGAATTATGTTGACTGTCCCTTAAACATTTTAGAGGCAAAGTTTTTTACGATGACGCGGTTGGAAAACAACGTTTTATATTTCCCGTCGTAAAGTTAAATTAAACCTCGTCCAAACTTAGACAAGTCAAGTTTTGGGTAAGACTTTTTTTTTAATATTCCTTAAGGATAGTGTGGATTTAGGACTTCTTTTGAACTAGAAGTCTAGTCACTTTTTTCTGTCTTTTAATGAAAAATCTCTTTGCGTAACACTTATTAGAATATCCTTGACTCATTTATTTATAACCAGAGGACACGTCGCGATTTTTTTTTTCGCGTAATTTCAGTAGTTCATACAAACTATAACACCCTCTATACAGCGACGCATCCCACATGATAGGGAGAAAATGGGAGAAAGTTTATCCTATGTCAGTCTTCTAGTCTAAACCCCAACAATTTTAAGCCTAATCGGTTCCGCCGTTCTGAACTTATAAATAGTGTAACAGACTCGAATTTCTTTTATGTACTCGTATATACGTATGTATATTGTTATAGGTATTTCGTTTTTTGCATTTGGTCAGTCTCTGGTTTGGAATCAGCTAGTGATCGTGTGTCGTGGATTTTTTACAAAAAAAAAATACACTTCACGCCTTTAATCCCAAAGAGGGGTAGGCAGAAGCACTTGCTAAAGCAAGTACCCACGGTTCACCGAGCGTATTTAACCCAACGTGACAGGGGGTGAGCCCATCGCCGTTATAGGGTCCACACACCTTGTGGTGTGCGGGTTTCATCACGATGTTGTCCTTCACCGTACGAGCGTTGCGTTGCGTAACATAGGCTCTGAAAAAGAGTCCCATTGGTACACGTCCAGTAGCCGGACTCGAACCCGGGACCTCCCGGTTACAAGTCAAGTGTCCGACCAACTGTACCACAGACGCTGTAATTTTTACAAAATATTACAGTAAATCTTCCAAAAATCATCTCATCTCACTCCCTCTCTGTCACATGTACTAGGTACGTAAGTGTAATAACATCGGTCATTTCATAATATTCAGTTATTCAATGTTTTTTTTTCTTTCGTTTCAATATGTTAATACGAAAGTGGGACACAGTCTAGCCGACAATTGTTTATTTTCCTCACAGATAAGAGAGACACATATCAAATGGGTTTCATGAATAAAAACGATTTCGAAGAGAGAAACTAACGGTGAACCCTCGTAGTTGCTACGCGACTACGAGCGTAGCAATGTAACTACGAGCCGTAGTCGTTTCTGTTCAAATCATTATTTTTGTGGACCCGACAGAAGTTGTTCACTCTTAAATAAGAATATATCCAATTAGCTATCTTAAAAAAATCAACAAAAGAGCAAGTCTGAAGACGAACGTTCATAGAATAATGTAGTTGCATGTTTTTCGTTTTCAACTACCTTTGAAATATATTTTTTTATAGAAATCTTATCATAAGTATAATTTATCGTAGTAGTTAGTAGTAGTGATACCTTGATGAAGGGGTTTTCTATGAGATATTTTTCATACACCTATACGTAAACACGTTTGACAATCATCCTTCAAAGAAGTGCAATGCTGGTTACTATACTCTTACATCACTGCTAGTTCTTAATAAAACAGCGATGAATACTTTGTCTCTGTGACCCCACAGCGATGTAAGTACGAGAGTTTAGCAGACGTCAGACAGCTCTCTGCTTGGTTTTGGCAGCGATGTGGTCTACGATGAAGCACGCGTGTCTATAAATTACCTGTTCAACCGTGACTTGAATACCTGTAGAATATACTGCAGAAAACACAGACTCCGACACATCACAATCTGGCTTTCCATTTTCGAAGTAGCTGTTTTTTACATCTGCCCTCGAAAACAAGTTTATTATACACACATCAAAAGTGTCAAGGGATCAAGTACATTTTGGAAGATTGTAATCAAGAATATATTTTACAAAAACTGAATTCATTCATTTATTCAAAATGTATAATATTGATAAGTCATTGATACAGGCATGGGGAATCAGGTAGGAGACCAATTCAGAATATTAGATTTGACTTAAATAAATTACATTTATTTTCGAGCTAAAAATGTTATTCTGTGTGTAGTTAGAAAATAAAAACGAGCGTCCAAGAATAACTTTAGTATGCAAAGACTAGATAGACTTTTATAATCTTCAATTAGATGCATATCTAATCCCAGATTAACTGCGAAAAAATGCACAAAACTCGTTCATGGTAAGGTCTGGTAAGATATTTTAGTAACCCAACAATGGCTCCTTTTCTGCGATATTGTTTAGTCGGCGAAGCGAGTAGTGACTAAATACTGTAGCTTTTATTTATTATTGTGTATACAAAAGCAAAATACAAATAGAAAAATGTTTATTTTCATTAACAGAATTACAACATCTAATAGGTTTGGGAGCCTACTTGTAAACAAAAAGCCTGTATCACCAGGTCCCGTTCTTTTGCAACTGCGTACAATAACAATGTTAATTAATTATAACTATAAATAACTAAATAGAGTTCTATATGATTAAAAAAAAAGTATCTTAATAACGTTAAGAAAATAAATGAACGCTGTTGTCTGTGTGGCCGTGTGTGTGTATGTGTGCATGTTTATGTTCGCGTGTGTAAATAACACCTGAGTAAGGTGTTATTTGGTTAAACATAAATAATATTGTACTTAACATGTAAGATACGCACTATAATCCTTTCGGACCATAATGTTCAATTCTTAAAATGTTGAATTTGCTGTATGTTGAATTTTCACTTTGTTGAATCCTAGAATGTTGAATTCTTACTACGTTGAATAAGTTAAATGGTGCTACTTCCAGCAAAAACATTTCTTCAGCCTGGCAACATATCACGGAAATAGCACCGAAGACCGTGGGCATGTCAAAGTTCAAAATGAAGAATTCAACATTCTAGGATTTATGTAATTAATTTAGTTATAAGCCGTTGATTTTCCTACGTAACGTTAATACATAGTATAAAATAAAGTCGTCTCCCGCTATCTGTCCTTATGTATGCTTTGATCTTTAAAATAATGCATAGGATTCTAATGTTATTTTTTTTAGAAATAGTGCTTTTTGAGGAAGGTTTATAGGTATAATTTATGCTTATAATAGCAACAAACACTGTTAATATGTATATTGACATAACTATTCAATTGCAAATTTTAAGTACCCCGAATTTAAATGTTCGTTACGTATCCTGTTATTTGATTCTCCAATTTGAACATAATTATTTGAATAAACTCGACTTTTTGTCCCCACATTTTTACTTAATTATTTGACTTTAAATATACGTGTCATGCTCTTTCAATTGATACCCCACTTGAACATACATATGTATTTACTCAAGTAAAATTGTTCATCCCCATTTTCAACTTCCATAACTTTTGAGTGGGTGAACCGATATCGATGAAACATAGCTAAGAACACGCTCGATCAAATCAGCTTTCAACGACCAAAAAAATATTGGAATAACTTTATTATTTCGAGAGTTATGATGCAACAGACATACACAGTGACACACAGACAAACACGTTAAACTAAAGGCGTGTTATACCCCTTTTTCCGTCTGGGTTTAAAAACAACGTTTGCCGGGTCAGCTAGTAATAAAATAAAACCTACTTGTACAAAAACTGAAACTTATTTAATAAATAAATATAAATATTTTACAACAACACACACATTGCCTTCATCCCATGTTAAGTAGCTAAAGCACTTGTGTTATGGAAATCAGACAACGAGATATACTTACTTAACTTTTTCTTTTTAATACATACTTATATAAATATAACACCCAGACACATCCAACAAGTACTTAAAAGCTCATCACCAAAATACCTGTCAGCGGTGGGAATCGAACCCACGACCCTACGGTATAGAGGCAGACGTGCTGACCACTACACCAACGGGCCCGTCATTTAATCAAGAATATATACCATAAAACATGGTACGGGTTAGTAAAAGATCTTCTATATGAAATTACCCATAAGAATACCCCAAGTAATAAATAAAATAAACCATATCATAAGCTACATCGAATTATTATTACTTAACCCAAGTTGAAGGGTTATTACAGTAACTTTTCTTTTACCCAATTCTTGTATAGTAGAGTTTCTGCGACTCTTTAGTTTGCTAAAGTGGCAATTGTGTTTTTCCAAATGAAAGAAAACTTCGTTACCCACAATTGGATATGATCTCATTGTTCTTTGAACTTCTTTGTACCGTAAAGCCGTTTCGTATTTTATTATAATTACACACGTTGTGTGGGTCCTTCCACTCTTAGTCTGTTTGCAAAGAACTATACATGTAGTAAAAATATTGGGCTGATTTTTATCTCTTCGTAGCCCTTTGCAGTGTACGTGTATTTTTTACTGCTTGATACTATCAAAACCCTTTTTCAAGCTTGATGATGTCTCTTGTAGATTTAAATTAGGTAGAAGGTAATAAACCTATAAATATTGTTGTACCTGTTTTGTGGGAGAGGTCTTGTATGTAATGTATGAAAAAAAAAACATTTTTGTTTCGCAAAATTACTATCAAAAGCACTTAATTATTTCAGTAAACACAATGAACAATAACAAAGGTCGAAAGGGTGAAAGCGCCTGTTCAAACTGAAAGTTCGTTTGAAAATTACGAATTGGCCTAACCTAACTAAACTTGGATCTCGATTCACGAGTCTATCGCATGAATAACAATTTCTCTACCTCTATAAATATACTATCGGGATTTGTTTATTATTATGGGTTTCAGGAAACTACGTTCGAGGAAAGAATAAGCTATAAAAGGGCCGTTAGGGTAGGTTAGAGTTTCCTTGGCCACTTATATTGATAATAATTTATACGTACCCATGGACAGTTATATGAAATAACATATGGAGTTCCTTTATCACGCAATAGCTGCACCGTGCGGCGTTGGAGGATTATTTCCATTTTTTTTATACAGTAGCTATCTGACCCAGCAAACGTTGTCTTGACAATATACGTTATTAACAGTGTTTCTCTGCTATTATATGCATGTATTGTATATATAAACTTTTCCTGAGAATCACTCTATCTGCTAAAGAAAACCGCAACAAAATCCGTTGCGTAGTTTTATCTTAGCATACTTAGGGACAGACAGCGGGAGGTGGCTTTGTTTTATAATATGTATTGTAAACTGTTCAAAAGTATTAATAAACAATTGCTTAAAATAGTGCGAAGTGAAGGTATCCTAGAAATCTATAATCCAGCTTAAAAATTACTGTAAAGAACTGTCTTTTACATCACAACCATTGAGTTGTTAAGTTGGATTGATTGTACAGTATACAAAAAAGATTATACATACATTCATCCATTCAAATGAATCGCAAATTTACTGTTAAAAACCACCAATGACAATGCGAATAAAAACTATTTGCCTTGTACATATTGGGAGAGCATAAAATGTGTGATGTAGCCTGCGGTAAGTTAGCGGTGCGTGCGGGGAAATTGGGAGTGTCGCGGGAGTACCAGGGTACCAGAGTACGCTGGTTGGCTAGCGGGGTGACAGCTGCAGGCGATATTACAGATAAGCGTGAACACGATAGTACTTATTTGACGGCACCAATGTACGCTGAATGTCACTGGAATTCTGCTTACGAGTGGCTAGCTTAATTTAAACGACATTGTCTCTTCATACATTTGAAATTGTAATTCGTATATTCGTATATTTAGTCGTTAGTAATAATAGCGGAGTAATTAGTTCGAAGGTGTAAGTTAACTTATGTGTTTTCTGCGCAGTATTAGTCTGGAGGTATTCAAGTCACTGGAGTAAGTAGGTACGTAATGGATAAGTGTGCTCCGTCGTAGACCACATCGCTGCTTAACATCAGGCAGGGTGGATTGTTCGTTGTGTTTAAAAAAAATACTACAACACACACAGCACACACTTTGTAGTATTTTTGTAACTCTATAGTGGTTTGTATGTATGAGGTTTGGTAAATAAGCTTGTTGAACTGTGGGTATTTGCGCTTAGCAAGTGCCTCTGCCTAACCCGCTTTGGGATCAAAAGGCGTGAAGTGTAATATGTATATTATGCAGAAGCTGGATGCGAGAAGCCGAAAACAGATCATAGTGACATGCAATTGGATAGACCTATGTCCAGCAGTGGACAAGTATGAGCTGATAATAATGATGACGTATATTATTAAAGTGTCATTGAAATACTTTCAGTAGTTTTTGAGTGAAAGAGTACAAAATATCCAAACATTCATTCAAACTTTCGCGTTTATAATATTTGTGGGATTATTTGCTACGAAAAACAAAAGTGATGAATTAATATTGTTGGAGTCGAGCAACTGTTATACCTATCTGCTTTTACAGCGCGCCAGCTTAGTCTACCCCTTTCAAGGTAATCTGTATATATATTGCGCATTTTAATTAGAATTTTCATCATAAACAAATACATTATTCATTACTTTGATATTGTCATAACACAACACACATCAAAATTTCTGGGGATAATGCCCTAGCTTGCTCAAACAAAACATGTGCTATCTCACTTCTACAACTGTCAGTACTGTACTCTAGGTTTATTATTGTAGTTAGACTGCTCTGTTAGTTATGGTTAAATTAACCTAAGAAGAGGAGATTCTCCAAACACGAGCAATGTTATGCTCAAATGGTGACTCTGGCATATATATACACTTGTGGAAAAAGATAACTGTAACAACAAACTACTGAAATTAATATCATATTTTTTTGTGAAAACGTTTGCCACAGATAACGGAAAAAAACTGGAGTGCCGTGCGAAAGGGCTTTAAGATCTCATGAAACGTGGCCTGAAGATTTTAGCTATTGTATGAGGTATTTTTCCTGCGTAGTACAGTCTAAGGTCTTTAAGTCGCAGGTAAATAGGTACCTAATGAACAAGTGTGCTCTATCGTAGACCACATCACTGCCTAACATCAGACAGGATGGTGGTGAAACGCGTTTGTTTGCTGATCGTAGACCACATCACTGCCTAACATCAGACAGGATGGTGGTGAAACGCGTTTGTTTGCTGTGTTAAAAAAAATCTTGAGAGCACACTCACACTGAGTATTCAAAGACATCTATTAAATTGCAAGGAACTAGTCAGACACTACCCTTTCACCATAGTCGCTCTCTTGCAATCAACTCGAACGTAAATAATTCCCCTTGTCTCTATTTTCACTGACCGTTGAGTAAACCGTGAATTACTTTGTGTTTGACAAAGAGCAATTATTTTTGTAGAGCGCCCATCGAACTGTGACATGCGAGTTGTGACAATTGGTGCAAAACATCATATTTCACACATATGTAGATACTAACATAACTTAGTCGTAACCAGTTGTTTTTTTTTAATCATTAAGAACAAGCGTTTGACCACCATCCTGCCTGATGTTAAGCAGCGGTTTGTGGTTTACGATGGAGCACACTTGTTCATTAGGTAGTTAATAAATATAATAAATCGACAAATAGGCTACAACTGTAGCCTGTAGTTATTTCTGATATGTTTATATACGTACTACTGATAACATTCTAAGAAACAACATATTTACGCATTTATTTATCGACAAATAACGGACCTATTAAAACATCCAATCATTAAACTAACACAAAAAGCACATCACTAAAATTTAATAATAAAGAACACTGAATAAATAGAACGTTTAAATCTTGAACCCAATTTTTTGTCTGTTATTTCCGTTTTACATTGGATAATTTCAGTTGCGGAACGAAAAAGGAGTCTTTCTCAATCCAATCGTAGGTTCGATTCAAGGTTTTTTGTGTATATTCGCCGATAACTTCGTCGGCTTTGATAGTCGTCGGACCCTTTATGAGGGGACTTTAAAAACTTGTAGGAACGAACGACTAGTACTGGTTTGAAGCTTCTTTTTTATTTAAACATTTACCTGAAATATAACATTTATTTATTTTATTTATTTACACATGGCGTGGATAAGCTACATCTCAGACAATATTACTATCAAGAAGATATTCTATAATATAATTCAAAATCGTCCCAGCCCAATCTACAATGAAATTTAGTCTATCGCTCGCATTAGGTACCCTAACCGTGAAAGGGTGGGCAGTAATTTTAACCGCAGAGTTCATTGCACCGTTCACGGTCTTAGCAGACCGCAACACACTGTAACTAGACCTTAAACCAACTAAGATGAAACACGCAACACTAGTTCAACGTATGAAACACCAAGTTAGTGAATAGGCAAACGAACAAAACGGTAATGTTTGGCGAAACCTTCAGAAAATGCCCGCCAGCGGTTCGGTCCAGAGATGTCTAGGGTATTTAATGTCCAAGTACTCTCAAAGAATGGTCAATTAATCTAACGGCTTGAATGTTATGGAAACATTAGCACAGGTGCTGCCAGCGTTGTGAAGGTAATGTTGATCTAATAGTCGGCCTTTTACCTTAAATATAATAGTAAGACTACCTGCTAAACGTTAAATGTTTTTAAAACACTATGAACAAGCCTTTGACCACCACCCTGCCTGATGTTAAGCAGCGATGTGGTCTACGACGGAGCACACTTGTTCGTTAGGTACCTATTTACCCGTGACTTGAAGACCTTCAGACTGTACTGTGCAGGAAACACAGACTCCGGCAAGTCATTCCACATCCTGGCGGTTCGCACTATGAAAAAAGACACAAACCGTTTGTCCTGAATGTCCTGCTTTCAGGTTAAAAGACGTATAAAAAACTTTTTTGAGGTCAAAACTATATTTTTTATACGCCTTTTAATCCCAAAGCGGGGTAGACACACTTAGCACTTGCCAAGCAGTGCCCACTCAAGCAAGTGCGCTCTCTGTGTTAAAGTTAAACCAAAACACCACTGCGCCCGCCAAGCGTGGCGATCATTGGCATTTTCCCCAAATGATCATGGATGGGAGGCCCTCGTCTGATGATCATCATTCTTCTGATAATGAAGATAGGACTCGGTACCTCTTTACATTTCAGATTTTCACTAGTTGTGAGAACATACCACACAGATCACAGGGTAAATCGGATCAAAATAAGTAGACCATAGGTACACATCTCTCGGGGAAGGGGTGGAATAGAAATGTGTACCTATTAGTGGCGAAGCATAGACGGATTCGAAAGGTAAGCCGAAACCTGAAATATAGAACCTAGTAGGCAAATATTAACCGTTACATTTCCCTAGTCAGCAAAGTTATCTAGTAGGTAAGGTCACACGAGGTAAGCCAATAGGTCGTATGGTAGCTTCGCCACTGGTACCTATGGTTGCGTTCGGCAACGCGCGGAATCTTATATATAAAAATGAATTGCTGTTCGTTAGTCTGGCTATAACTAGAGAACGACTGGACGAATTTGGCTTTTTTTGGTCTTGAATTACACGTGGAAGTCCAGGGAAGGTTTAAAAGGTGCATTTCATCCAACACTCGGGGTACAAAAGCGACTTTCTGTTACAAAACAAATGTTTGCCGAGACAGCTAGTTTGAAATATGTTTCAAATACTTATTGTGATCCGATTCGCCTCGATCTACTATGATGATCAAGTAGCAACGGAACGAACGCAAACGTCACCGCAAGGACGCCAGTGGGAGAACATTGTAAAACAATTGGAACTTATCGGGCTTGAGCCTCGGGCTGTTTTGTCCTCCCATAATGTTGGCAGCGGATGTAATAACAGATATTCAATTAACACGCGGGAATATTGCGCGTAATGAGTTTTCGCATAGATTGATGTTCTATATTTATAAAGCTGATATAATTTAGAATGAAATTCGACACACGATCGAGATGTACAGTGAGTGCGTAGGTACGACGGTCGCGGGTTTGATTCCCGTCTTCCACTTAATGTGATGAGCTGAGGCATTGTGTGGTGGTTATTCATGGGGATTGTTGCTAGTCACCATACTGGGCAAGATATGGGTTGATGATTGCAGGTATGGTTAATTTCCGGGAAGAATACCCAGTTCCCAGTATCGCCGTTTTGTTGCTTTTAAGAGATCTATGGGAAAAAGGAAGTGAACCGTGGGCATTTGCTTATTAAGCGTTAAGTGCCTCTGCCTACTCCGCTTTGGGATTAAAAGGCGTGAAGTGTATTTTTTTATGGGAAAAAGGGGATCTATTAAATTTTTCCGAAACCCCACACGACAACGGCTGATAACTAACTGTACCAGTTAACTTATTTTTATTACCATACCATTAATAGTCTAATTTCTGCAAAATAAGGTAAGTTACTATTAGTGAGTTTTTTTAAATTTATTCTGGTGAAATATTTTTTTTTCTTTCTTTCTTAAACGTTTGTATAGTTTTCGTGTTTTTATTTTATTATTTATTTATATCTTAGGCACACCTATCGTGTTTCCTGTACTGGTCGTTGGCTGGTAGTATATGCATTAGCAACGAAAGGAGGAGAGCAGAGAGGTTTTTTTTGTTCATTAAAGTATTTATATAAATCTGTGACGCACATTCATAAATATTTTAAGTATAAATAACTTCAAATTCGGAAGTTTGAGTATGAGCGATTGAAATCCTTCCGAGGTATAAAATCTTTGGGCAATTTATCTTCGTCACAGATTTACAAAGCTTCTATTGAATTCCACTCAGATTAAGGCGTATGTCAGACTGTTTTCGAGAGTTTAAGCAACAGACTTAGAAGTAAGTTCTAGCTTTAATTTCACGGGGAATGAAATGAGTCATTTCATTCCACGAGAATGACACGAAAACTAAGACATAGACTAATTTGGCCACATAGGCTCATTTGTGAAGGTAAAGAGTCGCAACATGAAGTTATGACATTTTGCCTTTTTAATTCTTAAACAAATTTACGCTTTATTAGCCCGGGAAGGTAGTTGTTATTTCACTGACGAAATTCAATATCTAAATGATTAGTCGGCATTTATGATTTAACAAAGATTAGAAAAAAATAAATCCATCGATTATTTATTTTTTTCTAATCTTTGCTAAGCAAAGTCGGCATTTAGATATTGAATTTCCTGTGCTATACTAGGGGACTCTATCATGTAATTTCTGGGTAGATTTTTGTCAATCTCGTGAATACTGAAATCGTAAAATTCATGTTGTATGGGGAAACATTGCGGAAACGTCCACGCTACATCCATACTACATTGGAATATTAATATTGTTTTTGTAGTACCAAAACGCCACAATTAAATTTAACTCGATGTTTTGCTGTGGCCAGTGCTAAAGTTGTCTCCTTTTGTAATGTGATCGTACGTGACCATGAGTGCCTCTCATATCACTTGGTGTGGGGAAAAATGACGCAACTCGTGCTTTTTAAATGCATTTGGAGGATCTATAATTACACCAGATCATGTTGAACGACTTGTACCATACACTTTATAACTAGATGTGGTGAACTATATGGGATGGAATGTGGAGCAATAACTTACGGTATACCTAGTAGGCGGTAGACATTATGGATAGACGGCGTTAATGAGAGAATTGACATATTTTCCTAATTCCAAGTCACAATAACAACTGGGTTTTACAATGAAAATACAATAAGAATGTTATCAAAATGAAAATGGCGTAGGTATTTATAAAAGGTGTAAATGTGTACAAGTAAAGGAGCTGCTCAAGACACTTTTGATGTGTGTAGTATTTACAGAATCCACTTAGTAGGATAAACAGTGAAGGGTATTCATCATCATCATCATCGGCCCATACTTGTCCACTGCTGGACATAGGCCTCTCCAATTGCACGCCACTGTGATCTGTTTTTGGCTTCTCTTATCCAGCTTATGCCCAGCCATCTTGCGCATATCATCAGTCCACCTTGCCTGAGGGCGTGTAGGACACTCCGTTTGCCGAGACACGGTCTCCACTCGAGAAATCGTTTGCCCCAACGGTCATTGGGTCTACGGGTAATATGCCTGGCCCACTGCCACCTCTGCTTGCTTAACCGATGAGCTATGTCGACAACTTTGGTTATCTGTCGTATCATTTCATTAATGATTCGATCCTTCAGAGAGAAAGAAAGAGAGGGGTATTAGAGTGGACAAACTACCCTCCATTTGGAGGAGGAAACCATAGGGGCTGGTCGCTCGTTGTGTAAGCCATGAAGAATATCCTCTGGGTGCCCAGGAGCCACCCAGCACCAGCGATGACTGAAGGCCATCGAGGGGGTTTCAGTCAGTAGATGTCTGTCACTACGCCGTCACCATACCCATAGTTGCGGGGTGTCCAAGAGGATTTCCCCCTCGTTAACAAAAAAAAAAAAAAGAAGGATATTTCCTTATGACTTTATATACCTACTAGTCAAGTCAAGAGACCAAACACTTTTTAACAAAACAAAGATAAACTTTGAATTAAAAGACTGTTTTGTCAAAAAGTGTTTAGTTTTAAAAATCTCGACGTAAAAGACGTGGATGTACTTTTTTTTTATTTTTTTGCCGTAAAAACTAACAAATAAAAAAGTACACTCTAAAAAACCCATCGTAAAAACCGAAAGAAGAAGCAAATTCATGACTTGCTGATTTTTTATTCCTTTATTCATTTGCTCAAGTTAAACAAACTTTTTATTGTTCCTTGTTGAAGTATTTTTACTTAATTTAACCGACTTTTGAAGATTTATCGCGTTTCTCTCGAGAGACATAGATCCTTGTTTCATTTGGTTTATGAGCAACGTGGTATATGACTTCCCACGTCACCCTTCTCACTCTCTGTTATAGTCAATACTTGCTCCCAATTTATTGATACTAAAAGTTTTACACTGTGTACCTTGTATAAAACTGTTTTATCTTTTACGTACGTCAATGTATGCATATAATGGACGTCCCGAGAACTTGCACTTTTATATCATACTTTAACCACAATTGCACTTTTAAAAATATAATAATAACTGTAGGTACGTAACGTATACAGTGACAAAAACACTTTGTAATAGTGTAATAATTGTGTGCTAACTGGTAAACAAGAACTTCAGAAGAGTATCAAAGACAGAGGAGATAAGAATGAAGAGCTTAAAAGCTAATACATTGTCTAACTAATTGACTTACGTACTTATATCAAACTTAGAAACTTAGACCGATTCAAATATGCGTCCATATTAATATTTTAAAATATTATATAGAGAACGGCAAAACGTCATCCATAGCAGGTGGATTTACCACTTACGCGAACCAAACGGTTTGCATCTACTTTCATAGTGCTAACCGCCAGGATGTAGAAGTCAGTTATTACATCTGTCAAAATGGACTTCTTACAACGCGCGGACTATACTGCGTGTAAAAGGACCCAGAACAATGGTCTTAGAAACGTTATTGACTTATCAATATGAACAACGTTTACTTTGACGACAATGCGGAGAAAGGCAAACATTTTTTTTCTTCTCCATATAAAATATATTTTTTTGCCTCGGGTAACATTTTGTATGGGGATTGGTAATTGATTTTGTCATTTCCCCGCATTGTCGTCATAGTAAACGTTGTTCATATTGACGAGCCCAACAACGTTTCTAAGACCATTGCTCGGGGTCCTCTTACACTCTATAGAGAATATTTTCGCTTACAGATCGCAGAAACTGAGCACAAGATATTCAGTCATATTTTCCTTGATGCTGTTTAGGTACAGCTCTGTGCCAGTTTGCTCTAGCTTTTGATATATTGTGGTCGAGATGAACTAAGAATATTCGCCTCTTTCTCTTAAGATGATTTAATGTTTGTGACGTAATAGCTTGAAGTGAACGAATAGAAAAGCATTACTCATGCCAGGTATTTTAAAATATAGGTATTTTTAAAATAGCTCGGTTACTGACCTATAGGCACGGTAATACTTTTAAACAAATACCTACTTATCTAAATTTAATTGTCTACCTGGCAAACTGCCTTCTCGAGTGTTTGCAAAACTAAAGGAACAGCAATTCATTTTTTTATACATAAATCAAAATCATCATCGGCCACCTAACACCCACTGCTGGACGAGGGCTTCCCCCAACTATTTCCTTCATTAAGGGGGAAATGCCAATAGACGCCACGCTTGGCAGGCGGGTTGGCGATTGCAGTGATTTTCTGGTTTGACTCACAGAGAGCCCTGCTGCCCGTTCTCTGTAGAGTTCCCTCAGTCGCCTCTAACGATCCCCACGACATGAAAAATTGGGCTGGGGTGGTGACACATGTATTCTATTCCCCGTCATCACACGGCTGAATAATTTGTTTAATGTTAACTTAGTTAACTTCATAAATTTTAGAGTCTTTGTGTCCCAGTTGTATGCTTATAAATGAACCAGCATAACTCAAAATTCGTTCCAGCTATAATAATCGTTACGTAACGTTACTGAACGATAACCCCCGACGGCGGCTTGAGAAGGAACTAACTTCCGTTATAGTAAACGTAACTAAGTATGAAATGGGACTATCAATACACAGTCCTCCCGCGCTGTCTGCCCGTATTGTGCGCTAAGATCTTAATATTTTTTTAAATTTTGATGTGGTTTTCTCTAATAGATAGAATTATTGAAAATTTAATTTAATTTAGTATTACTGTTGACAAAGATATTGAAAGAAGAGTAAGTGCGGGTAATAAGGTTAACGGTGCCCTTCGCAGTGTTATGGAGAGCCAATTCATGTCGAAAAAGGCAAAATTGGCTGTCCATAACGCTGTACTAGCACCTACCTTAATGTACGGGAGTGAAAGTTGGGTATGGCAGAAGAAGCATAAAAGTAAAGTCAATGCCGTAGAAATGCGGTCATTGCGGAGAATGAAAGGCGTGACATTGAATGACAGGATAAGGAATAGTGTGATAAGAGAAAGTTGCGGTTTGAAGGAAGATGTAGTAACCAGACAGTATGTCAGGACCGTGACAAATGGAGATCACTGCCTACCCCTCTGGGAGACAGGCGTGAAGTGTATGTATGTACTGTTGAGGAAGGATGTGTGATACGAGAATATATTCGCAGATAAACACCGCCAATAATGTATATTGGCAATAAAATGCGAGTAAGCTGGACTCCTCCTTACAGCTGTGACTGTACAAAATAGTACAGGAACCTCTCTTTGTTCGACCGCAATTTTGACAAGTTCACGCTTCGGTGATATACTACCAATAAATGCACAAACGACGAAGGAAATGGCGTACTAAAAGATTTGTGATCTCTAAAGCACGCTTTTTGTTCTAAAAATGTTATCAAAATAAAATGCACTAAGGAGGGCAGGTTAACCACACGTAGACGTTGGCGCCATTTTTAATTTAGTATCGTTCTTTATTGATCAAACATAATGAATGTTCGCGACAGTTTTCTGACTTGGTAGCAGTGAGTAAATTGAATTAAAAAACGTCTACCTACCAAACTATTGGCAAACAGGGTCTTGCAAAATAAGTTTTTAAGTAAAAACAGAACTTTGCGAACAAAAAGCGCTTCTCCGTTTCTTTAGAAGTTTAAAAAACTGAAGTAAGTAGGTATTCTGCAGTAAGAAACAGTTTTCTATAGAGTATTTTTTTTACAAAGGCCAGTTCGACGATCCTCGTCTATAACTTAAGATCAAACTCACACATTGTAATCCCTTGCTAAGCCAATGCCCACAGCACTGCGTATTTCTACCCTACGTAATAAACAGTAAGAAACAACAGTAAGCGTTTTCCGTTATAAGGTTCAAACGCCGTAGCTTTTTCACTTCGTACAGCTCCAATAAGGTGATCCGTCGATATGGTTAAGAGGGTGAACCCATATTGTCGTGGAAAGGAATAAGGCTGGATGTCATGGCGCTTGGATGAGGACTTTGTCCAGGGGAAGTCTGATACGATGACAATGATGATGCTTTCACTTTCCAGACGTTACTTATTTATCACACACAATTATACACTTCACGCCTTTAATCCCAAAGAGGGGTAGGCAGAGACACTTGCTAAAGCAAGTACCCACGGTTCACCAAGCGTATTTAACCCAACGTGACAGGGGGTGAGCCCATCGACATTATAGGATTCACACACCTTGTGGTGTGCGGGTTTATAACACACGCATAAACAAAATCACAAATATTCCTTGCGCTTCGTCCAACTCATTAGGTTTGTAATAAAGAAACTCGCATGAAGACGTATGACGCTGTATTCCCATTGAGAACATTTGGAGGTAGGAAAATGTGACAGTGAACGCCGCCAAATGATACAGAAGCAGAGTGCTCCACGCTAGGATGCCTTGGTACATTTATCACAAGCTTTATATTATGTTACACCTCTTCGTTTTCCACAAAACGCTGACCTAATTTACGGAGCAAAAGACAAGAAAGACCAGCACAAGGAAAGTCTAAACATGTATAACTCTATTTGTCCGCAAACATGAGATTCTTGGCAAGTCTAGATACAAGATCTGGGCTCTTGTGGTACTGGAGTTCTTTATGACTGGAGGTTAAGTTAAAGTGGTCGATGACACATTCGTACGTATGCTGTTAAAAGATGAAGAATTTATTTAAATTTGTCGCTTCTTTATGTAGTTAGTGCCTTTGTTTGTTTTTCGTTTTTCCTAGGTAATGTGTGTAATGCTATGAATATTTGGAGATTTTAGTCTTATTATTAGTTCATAATCCTGTCGTTGTGGTGTGCTTTGGGCAATGTCCAGCATTTTATATCAGTGGGCTGACTGGATGATAATGATTATTTTTAAATAGAAAAAAAATAAAATAAATACAATTCACGCCTTTTAATCCCAAATCGGGGTAAGTAGAAGCACTTGCTAAGCAAATGCCTATGGTTCTCGCGCGCGTATTTAACCCAACGTGGGTTATGGTCTCATCACCGTTAATTAATAGGAAAAATATGGAAGAAACTTTAAAAAAAATCGACTATAACCAGTGAAATTTTACAGATTTGTAGTTTTCTCATGGATGTCATCGCCGGAACAGAATTAAATTTGAATAGGACCAATCGCTCAATAACTGCAACAACGCGATATTTCACTCACAATAGTTTGTTATTGTGAAAAGAACCCTTTGTATTGATAGTAATAAGATTGTTATTTCAACAGTGTCACATTTTGAGATGTCACGGTGTTGCAGTAAATGAGCGCAATGGGGAAGCACCAGATTTCAAACAAAAAAAAAATTGTATGTACTTTTTGGACCCTGAACAGTTTTGTTATAGTAGAGATTTGTACTAGTGTAACAATTTTTTTAATGTTTGTTTTCCTTTCCTAATTGTTTGTATAATTGTCGTGTTTTAATTTCTATTTTGTTTTTTTTATTGTATCTTGGCACCATCGGTCTTTCCCATTACTGGTGATTGACTGGTAGAAAATGCTTTAGCATTAAGTCCGCCATGTGCACTTTTTTGTGCATTAAAGTGTTTAAAAAAATAAAAAAAAGTACCAGCAGAAGTGAAATGTAACGAGAGAACAAAACCCTCGAGCAAAAATTCCCTGCTGAAGAGTCGTTCGAATTAATGGAAAATAATTAATTAACAGTAATGTAGTACACACAGAATAAGTAGAAAAGCGCTTGTTACACGGTAATTAATAACCCAACTGTCCTACTGAGAGAAGTTTAGTACAGTTGAACTAGTTTAATATGTCGTGTCGGGAAATGCTCGTTAGCACAAAATAATACTAATTTACGCTGAAATCAAACGAAGGTGTAAAAAAAAACAATACACTATGTATACAGAGTGTAAAAGGACCCCGAGGAATGGTCTTAGAAACGTTGTTGGGCTCGTCAATATGAACAACTTTTATTATGGCGGCAATGCGGGGAAATTAAAAAAGAAATATTCGTCTCCATACAAAAAAGAAGATTTTCTGCATCGAGAAATAACATTTTGTATGGAGGTTAAAAAATTATTTCGTTTCGGTCTGAGTGACATTGCCGAGTTTCGGTAACGTTTCTTATTTAACCTTTGTTAAATAATTAAAGAAAATAAACTCCACAATAAACAGCCATTTTAAACAAAAAATAAACAGTTATCTGTAGTGTATGAATAGTGATTCGTCAGCGTTCACCACGCTGAGTTGTGATTGGCTAAAATATCTTCGCGTTTTTATTTTCGCGTATCTATCTGCTCAGATAGCTCTCTGTTACTTATGAAAGTAGTGTTACTGTACATTCATAGTTTAGTTCCAAAAACATCTAGCTCTTCTTGATATATAGGTACCCTAATGGCTTCTGATGTACCTCGCTTACGCTGTAATACATTTCAGAAAGAGACAATCAGATAATATAGAGGCTCATCATTGGCGAGAATGTGGGGATACGACAAAAAATTTTTTTCATCACCAAACAATTTTTTTTCCCAGGCGATCTCATCGCTGCTTAACATCAGGCAGGATGGTGGTCAAACGCTTGTTCACTGTGTTAAAAAAAAGATGACTATATAATATCATATGGAGAGAATGGATGAAAGTCGATTGACGAAAGAGATTTATATGGGTGATGTAATGGGCCTGGTGAGTAGAGCTCGCCCCAGAAGGACATATACAGACCAAATTGGTGATGTCCTGTCCGAAGGTGGCGTGAAAAGTGCTCGAAACCGGAGGTCATGTATGAAAAGATGTATGAATGTAGATGAAGGGAAAGGGGTATGTCTGGACCGTGACAAATGGAGATCTGTAGTCTCTGCCTATCCCTCTGGGAAACAGGCGTGAAGTGTATGTATGCATATTATATCATCTTTGTCATACAGTCGAGCATTTTTGTCATACAGTTCTTGTGTGTATCAGTGGCGTGCACTGGCTTTTACGACAAGGTAGGCAGTAATCCCCAAGGATTGACACCTATGTATAGGTAACTTGTCTTTACGAAACACAGGTACCTATCTACTCACCCACAAAACAGAGGGCCTATGTCGTGAGTACAACAAAAAAGGATCTAACAATAACTCTATTATTAGGTCGACCAGTGGCGTGCACACCATGTAGGCAAAAAGACACTGCCTACCTTAGTATTTTAGTTATCCGACCTAATAATAGAGTTATTTTTAGACGCTTTTTCAGATCAGAGGCACACTGCACGAGCCCATAGATACAAGGATCTAACAATAACTCTATTATTAGGTCGGATAACCAAAATACTAAGGTATATGGTGTGCACGCCACTAGTGTGTATAGCATATACACTCGGGATCAATGAAATCGAGTCAGTTTACTACTGGTTGCAGTAATAAAATGAGTCTATTTCATTGCTCCCGAGTGTATCTATGGGCTCGTGCAGTGTGCCTCGGACGCGACAGAGCCGACGGAATTAACTTGCAGTTCCGATGTGAGCTGCTTACTGCAACTGCAGACTGCACATGCAGCTGTCGGGGAGCTCGAACTCATTTTTTTTTTAGAATAGCGTTAGTACATTTTCCATAACGAGGGAGGAAGGAAGGAACATACATACTCGTTTGGAAATCGTTTCACAGTAAATTACGACGGAGATTTTTATTTGTTAATATATTATACTTTGCATAACTTGCAATTCCGTTGTGAGCTGCTTACTGCAACTGCAGACTGCACATGTAGCTGCCGCTGAACTCGAACTATTTTTTTTTTTAGAATAGCGTTAGTACATTTTACATAACGAGGGACAGAGGGAGGAACATACATACTCGTGTGGAAATCGTTTCACAGTGAATTGACGAAGGAGACTTTTATCTGTTAACTTTGCACACGTACCTATATAAAGTCTAGCCCCCTTACCAATAAACGCGTTGTCACTTATGCAACGGTTATTACAGGTCTACTTGAACTGGTTATTCCGTATTTGACATACAACTGACACATTAAGTTGAGCTTTGTGTATCTTCGAAATAGCATTTCCACCATTATTAGTAAGGCCATAGATATATAAATTGAACAGAAGAATTAGCTGTAAAAATTCTACGAATTGAGAAAAAGAAGAAATGAAATAAAGTTTTTGAAATATGTCGACTCTCGAAATAGAAAAAAAACTGAACTCTGGTTCGATACGCTAACTAAACTTATTTAAGAAGAAAAAGATCGTGAGAAATTCCGGGTAACAAAAGGTGAATTAAACTAAAGGGCGAAAATTTGTTCCGTTAAATAAGCTTACTTAAATATGAGGGCTTGCTTGGCAAGGACCTCTGCTACCACTCTTTAACATTGAAGTGTACCTAAAGTAGTGTTATTTTTTTTTATTTTAATAGATATTAGATAGATAGTTTTAGCGTGAAAGCGAGATAGACAGACCACTGTCTGTTACTTTCGCGTTTATAATATTAGTAGGGATCTATTTGATGTCCTGGCCGAAGGTGGCGTGAAAAGTACTCGAAACCGAAGGTCATGTATGAAAAGATGTATGAATGTAGATGAAGCGAAAGGGGTATGTCAGGACCGTGGCAAATGGAGATCTGTAGTCTCTGCCTACACCTCTGGGAGACAGGCGTGAAGTGTATGTATGTATGTAGGGATCTAAAGGTGACTAAAAAGTCTCCGAATTCACAAATCATTAGTTATCGTTAATATAGACTTCTTTATTTTAGTTAATATAGATTTTATATTTTAGTTTTTTGTGTGTTTTAATGCACTATAAACAAGCCTTTGACCACCATCCCGCCTGACGTTAAGCAGCGATGTGGTCTACGAAAGGGCACACTAGGTACCTATTTAACCCAGTGACGAGAAGACCTCCAGGTTTGCGCATTTCACATCCTTGCAGTATCACTAAGACCATTCCAGCCCCCCTAACAAAGCGCACCAAGAAATGACAAGATATACAAAGCGCAGGGATTGGCTGAAAAATGTTAAGGCGCACGACATGACATGACAGCCAATCACAGCGCACATTTGTTTTTTTGTCGTGTTCTACTTGACGCGCGTGCTATCGCTGTTGATCTATTGTGATCGCCACCGACTTAATTATTCTTCTACATAATTCTGTATCAATCTTGATTCCCTTAACGGATTATAGCAGCTTTTTGATAATATGAGATTTGTGAGATTTGAAGGAGAATGAAACAAAGTTGGCGGGGGGGGGGTTTGGTCGACACCTTTAAAAATAATATGGTTTACTTTATATAACAGGACTAGCAAACACGGCGAACTCCGTTTCGCCACCAGATTCGTTTCGTTTTCCCGCTTTTCTGTTGAAATTTTTCTTAAATTTTCTTTGCTATAAACATTACGGAGCCTGAGACCTTTCCAACGAATGCAAAACCGTGGAAATCGGTTCGTGCGTTCTGAAGTTTAGGTTTTGGATTAAAAGACTTATTTTTATGTAGTAGATGAGTGGTATAGCTCTGTCACTGTCACACAGTGAATACCATATTACTATAAGATGTCATGGTACAGCCCCTGCAGGAGCCATAATCAAGTGTACAAGTACCTAATATAGTTCACCTATTGCTATCCTTGTCACACCAAGTAAATATTAGCCCCCTTACCAATAAACGCGTTGTCACTTACACAACGGTTGTTGCAGGTCTACTTGAACTGGTTATTCCGTATTTGACATACAACTGACAAGTTAAGTTGAGCTTTGTGTATCTTGGAAATAGCAATTGCGCCAGTATTAGTAAGGCCCTTAGTCGTTAGGGCTTGGTCCCAAGGGCCTTTTTCATACTTGGATGTGCTCGGGCTCTTCCGGGGGCCGTTGCCGTGGGGTTATATTGGATGATGAATCCCATATATTGTGACTAGTGAACTCCCCACAATTTAATCCACGTACTAGTTCGTAATATTCCAGCTTTTTGAGCTCATAGCGTTAAAGCCGGATAGAGGTGGAAATGAAAAAAAGTAAAATACGTGCCCTTTCATTTCTATTCACGAACTAGCTGTCCCGGAAAACATTTGTTTTGCACTAGGAAGTCGCCTTTGTACCCCGTGTATTGGATGAAATACACCTTTTAAACCTTCCCTGGACTTCCGCGAATAATTCAAGACCAAAATAGCCAAATCCGTCCAGTCGTTCTCTAGTTTTAGCCAGACTAACGAACATAAATTCATTTTTATATACATAGAGAAGTAACAGAATAATGCATTAAATTTCGAATCCAATTTATGACAAATAAAATGGTTCTAGTAAGGGTTTAATCTTAAGAATAGACATATACTGTCGCGGACATTTTTTTAGATCCTTTCAAGAGGAATAATTCTTTCATACATATATCTTTGCTATCTTGAACCGTTTTCGCAGCGCACGCAACGGAAGCCCTCAAGGTAGAAAAAAATTCCCCGTTTTTGTCACATTTTCCATTATTTCTTCGCTCTTAATAGTTGCAGCGTGATGTTATATAGCCTATAACCTTCCTCGATAAATGGTCTATTCAACACAAAAA
>SJJU01002488.1:0-19234 GCA_012932125.1 Conopomorpha cramerella | reverse complement strand
TATTTCCAATACACGGGGTACAGTCGCCATCAGATATATGGTAGCTGTGAAGGTAGTCTAATATATCGGAACCCATGAAAATAAGGTTTCTGACGCATATTGAACTATATTACATAATACTTACGGTATAATTTCCATAAATGTTGCGATATTTATGATCAATGACCGCTTCGATACCTTTGACTTTCAGTCGGTTCCGATATTTTTACCTAATTGTATGTTACGAATTTATTCAAAAGTTGCTGTTCCTATATTTTTGATGAATGATATGGTCCGATACTCGGCCCTGGAGGAGCCCATGTCTAGTGTAACTAATAGATTGAAATCCAATGTTGCTCAGATATATTTGACTACCTTCACAGTTACCATATATCTGATGGCGACTGTGCAAATCTACCAAAAAACAAAACAAATGTTTGCCGGGACAGTTAGTCTATTATTTAAAAATGAATTGATGTTCGTTAGTCTCGCTGAAACTCGAGAACGACTCGACCGATTTGGCTAATTTTTCTCTTGAATCACACGTGGAAATCCAGGGAAGATTTAAAAGGTATATTTCTTCCAATACACGGGCTACAAAAGCGACTTCCTATGGCAAAACAAATGTCTGCCGAGACAGCTAGTAATCTATAAAAAAATACACTTCACGTCTTTTAATCCCAAAGCCGGGGGCAGAGGCACATGCTAGAGCAAATGCCCACGGTTCACCAAGCGTATTTAACCCAACGCGACAGGGGGGCGAGTCCATCGCCGTGGTAGGGTCCACAGGGTATGGTATGCTGGTTTAATCACGATGTTGTCCTTCACCGTACAAGTAATCAATAAATTGTACAAATAACGCGAAGTAACACAAGAAACGTAAGCTTTTTCTTCATTGTTAGTATGGTCCATTGTTTCGGCGTGTCAAAGCAAAAAGTTAGCTGTTGTAACGGGCGTAGCGGCGTTTGCATTATTTTACATACATTATAAACTATTTTAAACTATACGAAGTGTCCTAGCCGAAGGTGGCGTGAAAAGTACTCGAAACCGGAGGTCATGTATGAAAAGATATATGAATGTAGATGAAGCGAAAGGGGTATGCCAGGACCGTGACAAATGGAGATCTGTAGTCTCTGCCTACCCCTCTGGGAGACAGGCGTGAAGTGTATGTATGTATGTACGAAGGGTACAGGCAAAGAATAGGGACGGTCCTAATAAGTTCATTTTGAGAAATACACATAGTGACCAAGATTGAAAAGGACATGCTTCGGTGGTTTTGGCATATGGAGAGAATGGATGAAAGTCGATTGACGAAAGAGATTTATATGGGTGATGTAATGGGCCGGGTGAGAAGAGGTCGCCCCTGAAGGACATATACAGACCAGATTGGTGATGGCCGAAGGTGGCGTGAATAGTACCCGAAACCAGAGGTCATGTATGAATGTAGATGAAGCGAAAGTAGTATGACAGGACAGTGATAAATGGAGATCTTTAGTCTGGCGTGAAATGTATGTATGTAGGTATGTATGTATGTCATCTACATTCGCAAATTTGATACTTTTCTAAAATCGAATGTGATTTGTAGCGCATCTGACGCGCGAGCCAACGGACCGCAAATCCGGGTACTCAGAGAGGCATTGGTTGAGCGTTTGAACCTGTCCATTGGTGAAGTCGCATCTTGGGGCGAGGCCAATCTGGTCAGGTTCAATGCGCTTAAGACCCAGGCGTGTCTTTTCTCAGCAAAAAGGAGCCCATTCAATCTGGCTCCCACTTTCCAGGATAACCCCTATACCCTATAGCCAATCGGCTGGAGCTTTTAGGCATGACGCTAACCTCGACTTTGGCTCCTATATTGAGGCTACGGCCCAACGCGCAGCCAAGAAGCTGGGCCTCTCAAGGGTGCGACGGTATTTCACACCGGAATAGTTGCTCACGCTGTATCAAGCACAAGTTCGATCGTGTATGGAATACTGCTCTCATCTTTGGGACGGATCGGCCAAATACCAGCTTGAGGCTCTGGAGGCAATACAGAGGCGTGCTAAAAGGCTCATAGGTGACAACAGGCTGTTTGATTCTCGGCTACAAAGCCTAGAGCATCGCCGCAAAGTTGCAAGCCTATCTGTCTTCTATCGGGTGCATTTCGGAGAGTGGGCTACGGAGTTGCATAACCTAATAGTCCCATCGCGTTTTTACAATAGGACAACCAGGAGAACGACAAAACGTCATCCATACCCGGTGGATTTGCCATTTACGGATTTAGGAATATTTATTCAAATAAAATTTTTCATTCCCACTTTCAACCCCCATAACTTTTGAGTGGGTGAACAGATATCGATCAAACATAGCTAAGAAAACGCTCGATCAAATTAGATTTCAAACAAAACAACATTGCGAGTTTTCTACCGGTCAACCCAACCCTAGAACATTTTTCAGAGTAGAGGCGAGAATGTCGGGAAAATCAATATACGCCTGCAATTTGATCTTTTTTCTTATTTTTTTTTAATTATCACAATGAACAAGCGTTTGACCACCATCCTGCCTGATGTTAAGCAGCGATGTGGTCTACGATGGAGCACACTTGTTCATTAAGTATCTATTCACCCGTTTTTTAATTAAATCTGCATATATATTCTGTTACACACACAGTCCCTGTGTTTCCTTCATAATCACAATGTAATGTATCCAATTTTATACACATTATCAAATCTCCCTAATAGCCTTCCATGATACATTCAACGTTCAGCGCGGTTTTTGATACAGGAAGCGATGATATGCAAATGGCTTGTTTATTTATCATTTTCAAAATTAATTTTTCGCTGCAATTATTTTGTTATTATGATGGAATTAGTGTAATAATGTATGTACTGGTGATGAAAAATAATGTAGTGAGAGTGAGAAGTAAAGGAGAGGACTCCTATTTAATAAATTTGATTGAAATGTGATGGTCCTCACGTTTTAATGAGTTTTTGACACGACTTCGACCATTGACGACTTTATCGATAGACTGTGACAATGACACCAACTTGAACACGAAGAGTTATTACTTTTTTTGTGGAAAAATTGTCTGCTTTAGATTTGAACGTAAGAGCCAAGTATATAAAAAAAATAAAAAACATTCAGCGCATCATTGATTTTATACATGCCTTTCTGTTTAAACGGTTGGAGCCGCCCTCTTCCGGGTTTTAGTGCTGTAGTATGCTCACTCATTTTTCAGTCACATTTGAGAGCGAAAATACCGGGTCACACTTCATACTTTTGTATACCATTTTGTCATAGTCATTATAAATACATATAATGCAGTTAGAGCAATACAATGACAATGATTCTAAAAAGAAGTCTTACCCATTGTACCCAACTTATGACCCTAATTTATAACCCTCAGGGTTTTAAATTGCCGGTGTCACTTGACAACAGCTTGTTTCCATGTACAATAATAATATAATTGCGAAAAAAAACCATACAAAATTAAGTAAGTAATAGGGTTTAAAATTTCCGAAACTTCGAAGATTTTACTATTATCTAGATAGATATAATTACTATTTTATACTAGCTGACTTGATTTAAAATTATTTTATACTAGCTGTACCGCGCGGTGTCACTTGCGTTTTTTCGCTCCCGTGGGAATTCAGGTATAAAATATAAACTATGAACTACTATTACTCACGAATAATGTAGCTTTCCACCTCCAACCGTTTAATCCTGGATATTTGATCCAGAAAAGTGACGTCCAGAGTTTTTAATTAGGTAACCCTTGTATTTTTTTATATATTTACATAGTTAGTTATATTTACATTAAAAAAATACATTAAGTAAAAAAAAATACTTTAAAAATATAATTGATTGACTAGTCGTAATGTATCACGTATTTTTTGAGAGTTTTAGGATTTAGGCTAAATTTGCATATAAATAAATATTTTACAACACGCACATTGCCTTCATCCCATTTTAAGTAGCTAAAGCACTTGCGTTATTGAATACAGACAACGAAATATAATACTTTGTTTTTTCTTTTAAATACATACTTATATTAATAAAACACCCAGACACATCCAACAAGTACTTAAAAGTTCATCACCTAAGCACTATCAGCGCGGCGGTGGGAATCGAACCCACAACCCTACACCGGTGTGAAGTTAGCAGCCAAAGTTATCTGCCAATATAATACTACCAAATTAAACAGTCGTTTTTTTATATAAGCAAATCAGTCAATTAATCCGTAAATAAAACCTCATTTTATAAAAATATAGAAAGGTAGGTAACTAAATAAACTCTAAAAGGTATCAGCAGCGACGTACAGTCACGAATATTTTTTTTACAATTCTTTGTACACTTTACAGAGTGTGTGTGAGACTGTGCCGCTACCACTATTTCTGCCATATTTTCACTTATAGGGGCTTGTAGGTGCACTAATAGGCTATCGAATGAGACCTAACTCATCACCATATCTAGGGGACTAGGGGGTGGTAGAACCCAGCAGCCCATTTTAGTCGGACATTTTTCTATGAAACTGTTGGAAACCAGTGGACGTGAAGGGGCCTAGGAGTAAGACTGCCACATTTTCACCCATATGGACTTATAGGTACACTAATAGGCTATCGAATCAGACCTAAATCATCACCATATCTAGGGGACTAGGGGGTGGTAGAACCCAGCAGCCCATTTTAGTCGGACATTTTTCTATGAAACTGTTGGAAACCAGTGGACGTAAAGGGGTCTAGGAGTAATCCTGCCACATTTTCACCAGTATGGGCTTTTAGGTACACTAATAAGCTATCGAATGAGACCTAACTCATCACCATATCTAGGGGACTAAGGGGTGGTAGAACCCAGCAGCCCATTTTTTTTGGTAATTTTTCTATGAAACTGTTGGAAACCAGTGGACGTCAAGGGGTCTAGGAGTAATCCTGCCACATTTTCACCCATATGGGCTTGTAGGTGCACTAATAGGCTATCTAATAAGACCTAACTCATCACCATATCTAGGGGACTAGGGGGTGGTACAACCCAGCAGCCCATTTTTTTTGGTAATTTTTCTATGAAACTGTAGGAAACCAGTGGACGCCAAGGGGTCTAGGAGTAATCCTGCCACATTTTCACCGATATGGGCTTGTAGGTACACTAATAGGCTATCGAATGAGACCTAACTCATCACCATATCTACCATAGCTGTCCGTCCTCCGGAGAGTTCCCTCGGTCGCGTAATACGAACCCCACTATGTAAAAAGTTGGGCGAGGGTTGGGTGGGGTGGTGTACATTTTTATTCTATTCGGCGACACCACGTAGCTTATGCTTTTGTTCGGTAGTTGGCCACTAGCTATGGTCGACACAGGTCACCAGAAATTCAGATTCATGTCGGTCTCATTCGATAGCCTATTAGTGCACCTACAAGCCCATATGGGTGAAAATGTGGCAGGATTACTCCTAGACCCCTTGGCGTCCACTGGTTTCCTACAGTTTAATAGAAAAATGTCCGACTAAAATGGGCTGCTGGGTTCTACCACCCCCTAGTCCCCTAGATATGGTAATGAATTAGGTCTCATTCGATAGCCTATTAGTGTACCTACAAGCCCATACTGGTGAAAATGTGGCAGGATTACTCCTAGACCCCTTTACGTCCACTGGTTTCCAACAGTTTCATAGAAAAATTACCAAAAAAAATGGGCTGCTGGGCTCTACCACCCCCTAGTCCCCTAGATATAGTAATGAGTTAGGTCTGATTCGATAGCCTATTAGGGTACCTACTAGTCCATATGGGTAAAAATGTGGCAGGATTACTCCTAGAGCCCTTTACGTCCACTGGTTTCCCACAGTTTCATAGAAAAATGTCCGACTAAAATGGGCTGCTGAGTTCTACCACCCCCTAGTCCCCTAGATATGGTGATGAGTTAGGTCTCATTCGATAGCCTATTAGTGTACCTACAAGCCCATATGGGTGAAAATGTGGCAGGATTACTCCTGGATCCCTTGGTGTCCACTGGTTTCCTACAGTTTAATAGAAAAATGTCCGACTAAAATGGGCTGCTGGGTTCTACCACCCCCTAGTCCCCTAGATATGGTGATGAGTTAGGTCTCATTCAATAGCCTATTCGTGTACCTACAAGCCCATATGGGTGAAAATGTGGCAGGATTACTCCTAGACCCCTTTACGTCCACTGGTTTCCAACAGTTTCATAGAAAAATGTCCGACTAAAATGGGCTGCTGGGTTCTACCACCCCCGAGTCCCCTAGATATGGTGATGAGTTAGGTCTCATTCGTTAGCCTATTAGTGCACCTACAAGCCCATATGGGTGAAAATGTGGCAGGATTACTCCTAGACCCCTTGGCGTCCACTGGTTTCCAACAGTTTCATAGAAAAATTACCAAAAAAATGGGCTGCTGGGTTCTACCACCCCCTAGTCCCCTAGATATGGTGATAAGTTAGGTTTCATTCGATAGCCTATTAGGGTACCTACAAGCCCATATGGGTGAAAATGTGGCAGTCTTACTCCTAGACCCCTTTACGTCCACTGGTTTCCAACAGTTTCATAGAAAAATGTCCGACTAAAATGGGCTGCTGGATTCTACCACCCCCTAGTCCCCTAGATATGGTGATGAGTTAGGTCTCATTCGATAGCCTATTAGTGTACCTACAAGCCCATATGGGTGAAAATGTGGCAGGATTACTCCTAGACCCTTTGACGTCCACTGGTTTCCAACAGTTTCATAGAAAAATGTCCGACTAAAATGGGCTGCTGGGTTTTACCACCCCCTAGTCCCCTAGATATGGTGATGAGTTAGGTCTTATTCGATAGCCTATTAGTGTCCCTACAAGCCCATATGGGTGAAAATGTGGCAGGATTACTCCTAGACCCCTTGGCGTCCACTGGTTTCCAACAGTTTCATAGAAAAATTACCAAAAAAAATGGGCTGCTGGGTTCTACCACCCTCTAGTCCCCTAGATATGGTGAAGATTTAGGTCTCATTCGATAGCCTATTAGTGTACCTAGAAGCCCATATGGGTGAAATTGTGGCAGGATTACTCCTAGAGCCCTTTACGTCCACTGGTTTCCAACAGTTTCATAGAAAAATGTCCGACTAAACTGGGCTGCTGGGTTCTACCACCCCCTAGTCCCCTAGATATGGTGATGAGTTAGATCTCATTCGATAGCCTATTAGTGTACCTACAAGCCCATACTGGTGAAAATGTGGCAGGATTACTCCTAGACCTCTTTACGTCCACTGGTTTCCAACAGTTTCATAGAAAAATTACCAAAAAAAATGGGCTGCTGGGTTCTACCACCCCTAGTCCCCTAGATATGGTGATGAGTTAGGTCTCATTCGATAGCCTATTAGTGTACCTACAAGCCCATATGGGTGAAAATGTGGCAGGATTACTCCTAGACCCCTTGGCGTCCACTGGTTTCCAACAGTTTCATAGTAAAATTACCAAAAAAAATGGGCTGCTGGGTTCTACCACCCCCTAGTCCCCTAGATATGGCAATGAGTTAGGTCTCATTCGATAGCCTATTAGTGTACTTACAAGCCCATATGGGTGAAAATGTGGCAGGATTACTCCTAGACCCCTTGACGTCCACTGGTTTTCAACAGTTTCATAGAAAAATGTCCGACTAAAATGGGCTGCTGGGTTCTACCACCCCCTAGTCCCCTAGATATGGTGATGAGTTAGGTCTCATTCGATAGACTATTAGTGTACCTACAAGCCCATATGGGTGAAAATGTGGCAGTCTTACTCCTAGACCCCTTTACGTCCACTGGTTTCCAACAGTTTCATAGAAAAATTACCAAAAAAAAATGGGCTGCTGGGTTCTACCACCCCCTAGTCCCCTAGATATGGTGATGAGTTAGGTCTCATTCGATAGCCTATTAGTTTACCTACAAGCCCATATGGGTGAAAATGTGGCAGGATTATTCCTAGATCCCTTGGCGTCCACTGGTTTCCTACAGTTTAATAGAAAAATGTCCGACTAAAATGGGCTGCTGGGTTCTACCACCCCCTAGTCCCCTAGATATGGTGATGAGTTAGGTCTCATTCGATAGCCTATTAGTGCACCTACAAGCCCCTATAAGTGAAAATATGGCAGAAATAGTGGTAGCGGCACAGTCTCACACACACTCTGTAAAGTGTACAAAGAATTGTAAAAAAAATATTCGTGACTGTACGTCGCTGTTGATACCTTTTAGAGTTTATTTAGTTACCTACCTTTCTATATTTTTTTAAAATGAGGTTTTATTTACTGATTAATTGACTGATTTGCTTATATAAAAAAACGACTGTTTAATTTGGTAGTATTATATTGGCAGATAACTTTGGCTGCTAACTTCACACCGGTCCAAATCTGTGTAAGTAGTACTAAGCGTGTGCCAGCTCTCACGCTAGTGAAAAGTTTACGATATTTGTAGTATAAGTGAAATTAAATGCTTTTAAGGTCATTGGGCGAAATCTGACCCGGTTTTCGAAATATGTCCTACAAACATTAAATTATTTTTAAATTATTGAGTTTTAGTATATCTTTCATTATATGTAGTTTTTAGAACAAAAAATCGCGGCAGATGTCTAAAAAACAACGTTAAGTGTTTCAAAATATTTACTGTTGTAATCAATAAAAATTGTTACAATAACAGAAATGCACGGCTAGGAGCTGCATTAACCGCCTCACTCGCTTATTGGAAAGTTTTATTGTATTTTGTTTATGTGGAAATACTAAACAGTTATGTTTTGTGTAGCCTCTGTGTTGCGACGAAGGAAACATATTCTCACAGTACACTTTTCTAGTTGGTCGGATCCTTGACTTGTAACCGGGAGGTCGCGGGATCGAGTCCGGCTACTGGACGTGTACCAATGGGACTCTTTTTCAGAGTCTGTGTACGCAACGCAACGCTCGTACGGTGAAGGACAACATCGTGATGAAACCCGAACACCACAAGGTGTGTGAACCCTATAACGGCGATGGGCTCACCCCCTGTCACGTTAACCCTCGTCTGTCACGTTAGTCGTTGGGTTAAGTACGCTTTGTAGCCTTTACTTCAATTGATGGCAGTGATGCCGCGTTCGATTTCCCACGGTTGACGTTCGACGACTTGATATTATTTACACTGGGCACACCTATCACCTAAGGATCGCCAGAGCATACGTCCATGAACACTTACGACCAAATGGCCTATATTATATTGTGGAACTTTACCGTCACCACGAATCGGTAAATAAAAGAACATTGATTCGCGGTAGAATTCAGTCGCGACAGGTCAGAAGTAAACAATATTACACTTACATATTGATGAACTCTACAAGTGAGGGCAGGGATAGTATAGAAGATTATTACTGTTGTATCCACGGATGCCGACCTATCGCACGCTGTGCACATATAGCCAGTATGGTCTACTTTTGTCAGGAACAAATAGATGCGCCAGCAAGGTTCTTGGACGAAACTACCGGGCCTGTTGACTTTGATCATGTTGAATAAATACGATATTGTAATTCTACACATTTGTTTTATTAAAAATAATTATATTCCTACATCAGTATTAGGCAGATAGAATAAGTTTTAATTTTTATGGTAGAATAAGTTTTAATAATTTTAGGTGATCAATAAATGGATAGTTAAAGACATCAGACAAACGCAACGAGTTTAGTTGGTCCACCGTGTGACGAAAAACCCGTTGCAAATAATCGACAAATGTCGAATTATCGCTCCTTCTACTTATACATTAATTTTATTTTTTGGCCAGATTCCCATACACTACATTAATGCGACATATATTTTCGTAAACTAGGGATGTTTATCTAAACATCCAAACCAATTTTGTTTCTGTAGGCCGTGGGTATGGTTTCCATACTAAGTTGCCCAGTGACCTTTTTCATCGTTATAAGTGCTATTACATTCAGATATACACAGTAGTATAACACAAAGCTTGATGACAGTCATTTATGATTTGAAAAACAAAAGTAAATGTCCCCAACAACGTGAAAATGATATACGAAAATAAGTATTACGTACATACATACATACTGAGTAAGTACCTACTATGAACCACTTTAAGGGACCACCCAGAATGCGAATAATATCGATTTATTTTTCCCCGTTCAGAGCCTACGTCATTTCCAGAGTATACTTACATTGTTTTATACTATGTAATGATAGAAATGAATGTATTTAGTCTTTGGGTATTAAGACAATTACGTTGATTTTGCCTCATCTTATTGGGAACAAAAAAAAAATGTATTTTAGCTCCTTTCGCAATTGGTGAATTAATTATTTTTTAACCCCAATGTCCTGCACGGTGAAGGGATTGTGTCCCTCAAGTCCGACAAGTTTTATTGATTCGTCCCAAAGCTTCCGGGCGGTGTCGTCATCCTGCCCCGCCTGGGCTGGGCTTGTCACGGCGCAATCGCTGAAATATAACGTAAATCATGTAGCTCCATATTTTAGAGGTTATAATGTACCTTTTATTTTTACATTTCTCCGCATTGGCACCATAGTAAGTTGTTTATATTGACGAGCCCAACAACGTTTCCAAGACCATTGCTCGGTGTCCTTTTACACTCAGAGTACAATCATACTAAATGTATTAAACTCAAATTCCTGACTGAATCATCCATCACTGACTCATCAACGCCCAGCCCTAACCCTTGACCCTAGAAAGCTGAAATTTTGCACCGGGGTTTACGTGAGATTAGAAAGGACTTTTCAAAATTCATCCCCTAAAGAGGTTAAAGGGGGTTAGAAATTTATATAAGACAAATGTTAATTTTGGAGTTACGTTTCTAAAACTTGGTGGTAATATTTTAGAAAAGAAATTTTAATTTTTACTGAAACTAGGCGGATGAAATTGCGGGGCTTTCACTAATATTATAATAAAATAAGTTTTTCTATATAGTTTAGTAAGTACACACATCAAAAGTGTCTAGGGATCAAGAACATTTTTAGCTCTAAAAAAATCTAATTTATTTAAATCAATCTTATGGATTAGTATTCTACCTCATTCCCCATGCCTGTATCAATGACTTATCACCACATTTTGAATAAATTATGAATGAATTCAGTTTTTGTAAAATATATTCTTGATTGCAATCTTCTAAAATGTACTTGGTCTAGTGTCTAGGACACTTTTGATGTGTGTATAAAAATGCGACAGTAAAACGCTGTCTGTCGACAGACACTGTCGCGAAACGAGACATCGCCAAAAACACTGAACCGATTTAAATGAAATTTGCTATACAGATAGTCTAGAGCCTGAGAAAGGTCACAGGTTACTTTTTATCCCTTTTATACGCGTCCTACGCGTCGCTATGTAGAGGTGTTATAGTTTGTATGAAATACTGAAGCGGGGCGTCTACTATTTGAATTAGTTCATTACTTGCCACTTTCGCTAATTCGTCACCATCGTTAATTACTCACTTCCCGATATGTGATTTCTTCCAAAATCTTTAACCCTTTAATGTTCTTTAATTGTTCATATGCAACCTTTAGTTGTACCTACATAATTTTAAAGAAAAAAGAACCGACTTCAACCAGTTCTAAGTAACCTTCCATACATTTTATTAAAGTTTCCATCGATTTATCGGTTTTACCGTACCGTCATCATATCCTGATTTCCTTATCATGGGATCACCTTGAAGATTTCCAACAAAAAAAAAATTGGTTCATAAACGACGAAGGTAAAAAAGCACATTATACATATAAGGTCGAATTGAGAAATAATCCTTTTTAAGGTCGCTTAAAAATAATACTCTGACCGCAGTATTAATAAAAAGTTAGACCATTATTATTTAGCAAATTAATGTCACGACATACGTCTTATAAGTATACATTCCGTACAAACAAGTGTTTTCTTGCAATTGTCGCAACCTTAATCAAATGACGAGTTTGTGAAACATTATTTTTAAGTATATAGGTGCCTACCTAATATTTGTCGGTAACACGAGGTCGTGGCTGTGTTAGGGAAGCGTGACAATGATTATTGTAGTGTTTTGTTTTTAGTTACAAAATTGGTAGTAGTGACACTGATTTATCAGCCGACATACCTATTAATGTTGAAATAGGGCAATAGACACCAGGGAATAAAACACACTGGAAAACAGATATCCATCATTTTAAAGGTCAAAAAAACTGACTTCATCTTTACCTACTAGCCCATACAATGTTTCAAAGTAACCCTCAATCGAGAAGAAAATCACAAAATCACCATAATTATAAAAACAAAAAAAACCGACTTCATATTTACCTACTAGCCCATACAATGTTTCAAAGTAAGCCTCAATTTATCGGGAAGAAAATCGCAAAATCATAGAAATGAGTTCATAAACGACTGAACATCTTATACCCCATAACGTTGGTCAGTACCAACACGCTTACACAAAGACGAGCTTAGAGCGGAACAAACATTATTTGAGGACAGGTCTGTGCTTCAGCGAAGTTTCAAAATAAGAAAGAAAGAAAGAAGAAAGAAAGAAAGAGCATTATCTATTATTAATTAATATAATTAGCATATTTACTGCTAAGGACAGCATTTACAAATAAAAGACCGGGCCAATACGACAATAAGACAAAATTAGCTCACGTAATTGTTTTCTTGTCTACTGATAATTGTTGAATACGGTTCTTAAAGCTCAAATATTTGGTTCGGTAAATATTAGCATTGAATTTCAGGTGCACGCTTCGCTCGTCTTCAAGTGCTGAGTGGACTAGCTTTTCTGCTAAGACGTTATTCTCTGGAACCGGGAACGACAGGACCTGTGAAATTTCAACCAAGTTTCTTCGGACTACGCGCTGACAATATAAAATATACTTTTCTGCAACGAAATATTTGAATACAATAATTTTATGAATGATTGTACCTGTGAACTGTATGACAACGAATGGTATTAAACGATAAATAACCCTGAAGAACCGTTAAATTTTTAAGAAAAAGATATGTATAAACATTCGAGGTCCAATAAAAAGATCAGTTTTTTTTGTTAGTAATAGAACGAAACCTACTAAAATTATGAACAATAGGTAAAAAAGTAATAGTTTTTAAGTACTTACTTAAGAATTAAAGTGTAATTAAGTACAATGAATTGGTTTCAGAACACCACAATATTGACGATATCGACACTATGTTTGATCCAAAACAATATAGGTACATTAAAAAAAAATGTTGAGCCAATATTTATTTTAATGTAACGATAAGTAATTGAACGTTTAGTATAATGCAAATTGTTATTTCCAGAATTATGTGTTAGGTATACATTTTATTCTGTTTTGTGTGCCAAATAAAATAATATAAAATTAATATCAGCCATACAAAAACTACAAGTTAGTAGGTAAGTGAGGTTAAACCAATATACATATATCTCGCCCTCAGGCAAGGTGGACTGATGATATTCGCAAGATGGCTGGCAGAAGCTGGATGCGAGAAGCCGAAAACAGATCACAGTGGCGTGCAATTGGAGAGGCCTATGTCCAGCAGTGAACAAGTATGGGCTGATGATGATGATGAGATATATCTACTTACGCTATTATTAAACTGGTTCTCCATAATTCCTACAGCGGTGTCTGTGCATTAATAAAACACAGTGTCCTTGTTAACTAGGTAGACATGAACACACACTGCAGTAAAGACGAAAGATTTGTTTTTATACTATTTGTTGCGAATAAAAACTACTGCGAACAATAACTGCTGGACTGTCATGCATAATTTTAATTTATGGTTTAAGGAGGAAAAAGTACTTTAGTTAGATACGAGATGGGAAAACTTTTAGTCTACCTGGTCAATATTGCTCATGTCAGGGTGCTGCAGAACACGAGCATTCGCCGTTTTTATATTTGTCGAACAGAACAACGCTAAATTGAGGCAGTCAGCGCATCTCAACTCATTATTCAAAAACTCCTATAGCTCCATAGGTACTGATTGGTTTAGAGATAGGCCACTTTAGCGCTGACGGGCTCAATAGTTCTCGTATTTTCCTGTGATGTAACATTCGCGAGAACGCTCATTACAAGTGAATTCTCAAGTCTATCTGCCCCTTTATTCAGAGTGTAAACGAACCCCAAACAACGGTCTTAGAAACGTTGTTGGGCTCGTCGAGCATTCTCGCGAATGTTACATCACAGGAAAATACGAGAACTATTGAGCCCGTCAGCGCTAAAGTGGCCTAACCATAAACCAATCAGTATGGAGCTATAGGAGTTTTTTGAATAATGAGTTGAGATGCGCTGACTGCCTCAATTTAGCGTTGTTCTGTTCGACAAATATAAAAACGGCGAATGCTCGTGTTCTGCAGCACCCTGACATGAGCAATATTGACCAGGTAGACTAAAAGTTTTCCCATCTCGTATCTAAAGTACTTTTTCCTCCTTAAACCATAAATTAAAATTATGCACGTAGTACCTATGTACTAGTGTCTATAAACTCTAGGCTAGGACATTCTCAAGCAAGTATGAATATATCCCATTGTTGCGGCGCACCTTTGTGAAATCTATGTCCAGCTTTGTGGACATTACTGACTTGATTATGATGATCAAAATACTAATATACCTATTGTGTACCAAACATAAACATTCTAAAATACTGAAACCGGAATGGAATCGTGGGGAAAAACCTCTAGTATACAACGTTAAATCAAAAACAGCGATAGTTAATTGAAAATGAGAATTATTGTGACATTTGACAATACGAAGAAACAACATTATTGACAGAATATGGACGAGACCTGTCTGAACTTTCCATGACTATAGCACGTTATTGGGTAGGGTGATGGGTCGGGATAATGGGTGATGATGGGGCCCTCTGTTAAATTACAAGTGTATGCTCAAGTCTATCAGCACCTTTACACTAGAAGTGGCACGGCACAGCTAGTGGTAAGATATAGTAATATATATATTTTTATCCCTTTTTATCCCTAAGTCATGCAGACGTTGTGAGTCATACAGAGGTATAATTTATAAGTAATTACGTGATTACCCACATCTCATTCAACATTAGAGTCGTGATGTGTGGTGATGAACGTATCGCCGTTACAAGACTTATGTAGGTACACACTTTACGATATTTAGGTACCTATGTATTTAATGATTACCTACGTAGGAAACAACACGGTGTTTTCCTCCACTTAAATCGCTGTGTACAAATTTGTCAAGGAAAAGTGTGTAGATAAATAAACCACATTTATTTGTATGTTCAATGTCAAGAACTTTGTACATTCCTAGATTGTACGATAAGGTGTCCTCTGGGTTTCTAGGAGGGTTCCCTATTTTGTATCGAAACCTGATACGCCGATTTTTATTTCAACGAAAACTATTAAAATAACTAAATAAATATTTAACAACAACACACACATTGCCTTCATCCCATGTTAAGTAGCTAAAGCACTTGAGTGTGTTATGGAAATCAGACAACGAGATACATTTACTTATATATATATTTTTTTCATTTAAATATATACATATATAAATAAAACACCCAGCCACATACAACAAGTGCTTAAAAGCTCATCACCTAAGCACTTGTCAGCGGTGGGAATCGAACCCACGACCCTACGGAGCAGAGGCAGATATGCTGACCACTACACCAACGGGCCCGTCGATCGATTCGAAATCGATTACTCAACTGGACGATGGACGATGTCATACTCCATGTCGTCGACATGATTGAATCCCTCCAGCAGCGTCGAAATGGCTCCTATAGCGTATGGGATGGAGAGTATGGAGAGTATAATTGCTGCGAAATTACTAGTTTTTACTATTTTTGCTAGTGCATTGTCAGCTAACTACTTTAATACAGATTGTAAAAGGACCCCGAGCAATGATCTTAGAAACGTTGTTGGGCTCGTCAATAAGAACAATTTTTAGTAGTGCGACAATGTGGGGAAACTTCATATTGACGAGCCCAACAATGGTTTTAAGACCATTTTTTTTTAATCGCTATGAACAAGCGTTGAACCATTTGCTCGGGGTTCTTTTTCGCGCAGTATAGTATATATGTATGTGTGTGTAGTACCTATATGTGGTGCCCATTGTACACACATCAAAAGTGTCTAGGGGTCAAGAACATTGTTAGCTCTAAAAAAAATCTAAATTAAATAAAACAATAAATACCTACACTTCACGCCTTAGTCCCAAAGAGGGATCTAATTTATTTAAATCAAATCTAATCTTCTGGATTGGTCTCCTACCTGTATCAATGACTTATCACCACATTTTGAGTAAATTATGAATGAATTCAGTTTTTGTAAAATACATATATATTCTTGATTGCAATCTTCTAAAATGTTCTTGATCTCTAAACACTTTTAATGTGTGTACATAGTTCTATCACACCTGAAATACTGTCACACACTACAACTGCTATTTAATCCTTCCTTCTTGTATTTAGATAGCGCGACCCGTATAAACAAACGTCGTTTTTTCCTTTCAAAACAGGTACTGAAAACACGTAAACTTTGTAAACTAATGCAGTAGGTAGATGTCTACTTTACATAAAGCCGTATTTATATTTTCATGAATCAACTAACAATATTTACTCAATCATATCACACACATGCTTATCAACGGTTAGTCAAAGTACATTAATTAAGTAGCTACTTAGGAGAGGCACCTACATAAAGTACCTACCTACTAACCTTCATTCCTTCTTCGCCTTCACATTACTTACCTAGTTATCTTTTGTAGATATTAAAAAAATCAATCGCCTGAAGGTATCAATATTGTTTACAAGTAAGTACCTTGAACTTTATCAATAATAAATATGTGTATTAATTGGTTTAGGGTGTTTGTACTGTGTTGATCTTGGACTTGAAGAGAATAGAGATACTACATTTATAATAACAATAACTGGTTTAGGGTGTTTGTACTGTGTTGATCTTGGACTTGAAGAGGAAAGTATATCTTACTGCATAAATAATGACAACAAATTGTAAACGTTTTGGTAGTGATATTGAAAAAAATAACCGTGTAACTATTGGATCTCTGTAATACTTACACAAAGAAGTAAGCAAACCTATCCGTGAATGCAATACATATCTTTATTGAACCAAAGGCTAGTTATTCTTCACCAATTGTGTTACCATGGTTAACCTATGGTTCTACTATGGTTAAAACGACTACGTATTGAGTCGTTTTATTAGTAGAACTATCATCAAATCATTTATTTGTGAATGATGTGACGTGTCAGAAAAGATGTTCAGTAATATTGTTATGTTAAAATGTACCCTGCCACAAAAGAGTACAAATGTCAAACTTATTGTATAATGTTAGTCGAAAATAAATAAGTAATACGAAGAAAAAAAAAATACATAGGTAATTACAAAATTAAAACAATTAAATCTAGAGAATAAATACTATGGATATATACATAGATTCCTTTTTTTGTAATGATCAGCCATGAGGTAGGATGGTGATGGTGTCGGATGTTACTAAAAAAAACAATATGTCATAGATAGCGGGCAGCAAAAGATACCTGCACATTGTCAGACTAGAAGTTGGCCCAAACGATTCGATCAGTTCATCCATCATTAAGTATTATAAGCATTAGTTTATGTCTATATGATTTTAGCCCCTGCAGCTACAATTCCTCGAAGAGTTGGGGTGGTTAAAGTACCGCCTCTCCAAGGGTGTCTCTCTCATCGGCTCGTCTACTTCACTCTGGTAGTTGAATTGCTCTGGCATCGTAATGGTAAACGTTTAAACATTTCACTGTCGTCCTTAGTAACATATGTGTATCTATCTATCAGCTATGCACATCGTTTATCACAAGTAGCAGACTTGGCCCCCTGATCAAGGACAATTCTTCTTTATCGGCGTTGGAAAAAAAATTACCGTCACATTTTTCGGTTACGCGTCAAATGATTTCATTATAATAGTATTTATTAATTAATACGACTGCTAATTTAATGAACATCAATTAATTGGGATAGATTATAAATTCTGAAATATGTTATTAATTTTTGTAAATGAATTAACAAATTTTTGTATTCATGTCTATGATAATAAAATCCTTTTGTTTTAAACTTTATCTAATTTAAATTTATTTAACCAACTTCTGGAAAGTTGCATGTAATAATTGCCATAAAGAGGTTTCACTTCTTACGTGTGTACACTAGTACACGCACACATTTCTTTTTTGTCTAAGAAACATCACTTCTCAGTATCTCCAATCCATAAAAAATACACACATAAACAAATATTATCGCGAGAAATTTTCCCATGTCATGCACATCACTAAATCGCCCACATCGACAAAAAACATCGAAGACAACGCACGAGCCTAGTGAATTTTGCTCCTTTTTATTTATTACAATTCCATTATCTATCTATTCATTTACACGAGTTTATCGTAAAGAGGTAGGTATGTTATTAATATCTAGTGCTTACTTCCTTTTCCTCATCTTGGTATTACTGTGACTTGTTTGTATCTGCCGCCGCCGCCGCTGTCAGTTTGTTATTTACTGCAATTGGAACCAGTTGTCACAGTTCAAAACATTGTTAATTCATACATAAAAGTTTGTGCAAAATCGATCAAAGGGTAAGTCTTGTACTGAGCAGATTTTGTAAAACAGTTCTGGGGCCAAAACTTTGTATTATTTAAGTAAAATAAATACTAACTTTTCATGTTTAAAAACTGATCCTGAAAAAGGAAATCTGACGTAGGTATATGTATATCGGTAACTAGTGGACGCGCGACATCAACTATATAATATCAATTTCGGTTTTAACTAATCTGGTCGTACAATTTCCCATGACATTTTCTTACTATCATAAGAACTTCCTCCTAATATTAATAATCACAACAAAAAGATAATTATAGACATTGCACCAGTCGTTCTCCACTTTTGGGCACAATTAGCTATTATTTTTTATAATGAGAAGTTTTCTAAAAAAACAATCTGTCATTTTGAAAATGAAAGAGACGCAACTACTTTATTATTATTTGAGCGTTCATCTTCGCATCGGACTCGCTCTTTCGTTGATTTTTGTTTTTAAATTAGTAAAATAAATGTAACGATGGGACAAATGCTGAAACAGAATTTGCAAAGTCAAGCGAAAACCACTTAGGCTTTGGTACAGTCGGCCACAAACATTTTTTTTATTAATTTTGATGACACGTGAATGTGATGTACCGGACCAAAATGTCATAAGTTATAAGGTAAAGTATTTTGTCGTAAGTAATATTTCGCATTAAAAGAAAAGATTAAGTTACAATTTTCTTATCAATTTCATGAAAATCATTTATTCGATTCCTATTGATGGTAGAATGTTTTTTTTTCCGACTACTAA
>SJJU01002487.1:0-26641 GCA_012932125.1 Conopomorpha cramerella | reverse complement strand
TACTTACAACAACAATAACCAGCAAAAGTGCTCCAAGAAAGACATGAAAAGACATACAGGCACTGCGATTGGTTGAAACAAACTTAGTTGCAAGATGTGTGACATAGCAACCAATCACAGCGCGCATTTGTTCTATGTCTTGTCTTTCTTGACTCGCTTGCTAGGACTGTAGAAGTGAGCCAAAGGTAGGATATCACTCTCTGGCGCACAATATTGCCCAAGATATCTTAGTTTGAAGTCAGGTTAACATATTTTAAAGTGTAGAAAAATATCAGTTCGTGCTACTTTGTACCTTTTACTGCAGGGTAGCACAGAAACCTCGTAACTTTACTCAATACGAGGGCAAATTTGAAAGCTAATATCATACACACTTACCTTCGTGGAGTCAGGTCGTAAGCATCGGCTAAACGCCCTAGGTATACTTATATGAACCGAACAGAGCAATTTTGTGTGTGTGTTTTTTTTTACCCCCATTTCATTTTTCGTTTTTTCACTCGAAAAGAGTATAATTTCCTGAGCAATTTCACTGATAGCTATCCCGGCTGATGTTTGCCAAACACGAAGCTCTCGCTTTGCGATTTTCTGATACGCTGACTGATCTGTAATTTTATGAAAAATAAAAAACGAATTGAATTTTTTTTTTTTGCAACTTTCGTCCCGTTGTCTGCGGATAGTGTTCACGTTTCATACATGAACAGTTTTGTTGGTTAACTATTATTAATATGGAACATACTGAATGTAAAATTTCTTACCCCAATACATTATCCCAGTCAGCTTTCTGATGTTTATTATCAGTGGCGTGCACATCATATAGGCAAAAAGACACTGCCTACCTTAGTATTTTGACTACCCGACCTAATAATAGAGTTGTTGCTAGATCTTCTTTTGTTGTACTCACGACATAGGCTAACGAGGGTCCTGTGTTTTGTGGGTGAGTAGATATGTACGTACCTTTATTTCGTAAAGACAAGTTACCTATACATAGGTGTCAATCCTTGGGGATTACTGCCTACCTTGTCGTAAAAGCCAGTGCACGCCACTGTTTATTATGTCGGAGATGTAAGGTACTTACACAGTATGTATGAATGTGGATGAGGCGAGGGTTTTTTTTGTCGCTATGAACAAGCGTTTGACCACCATCCTGCCTCATGTTAAGCAGCGATGTGGTCTACGATGGAGCACACTTGTTCTTTAGGTACCTATTAGGGATGGTCCCGAGGGAGGCATGGCGTGATGTGTATACATAAAAGTAATGGTCACCCCGCAGATAATTTTCCAACAAATAGAATTTGTCCATCAAATTAACTTTATTGCTTGTAAAGTCTATAAAAATGAAATTAACTTTATTACGTAAGTAATTGAATACCTATCAATAAACACGGGAAGTTATTTTCTTTTAATATTGTATATAACTGGCTATTTCTTTGCGAGTGAAACTACAACACCACTGCGATCGCCAACCCGCCTGCCAAGCGTGGCGATTATTGGAATTTCTCTCCAAATGACGGAAATCATTGCCGGAGGCCCTCGTCCAACAGTGGATCCTATGTGGCTGATGATAGTAACTGGCTACACCGGCAAACGTTGTTTTACCAGAATACATTATTAACAGTGTTTACCTGTAGGTATCTTAATACTAGTGGACGCGCCACGATTTCATTCGCGTAGTTTCAGTATTTCATACAAACTATAACACCCTCTATATAGCGACGCGACCAACAGGATCGGGGTAAAAAGTTTCCCACCAATTATCAACCAAATCGGTTCAGCCGTTCTTGAGTTATAAATGGTGTCACTAACACGACTTTCTTTTATATATGTATATAGATATATAAAAATCCAGTGTCATGATGTTTGTTCCAATAACAATGAACTCTTCACCAAGGCTACCGATATTCACAAAGTTGAAATTTATATGTAATTTCGTCCAATTTCAGAGATAGGATAGTTTATATTTCGTGACATCCACTGCTGGGCACAGGCTACCCTAGAGGTTATACTAATTTTATATTCACATTAATAGTTAAGAAAGGACAATATTATTATATATATAAACCTTCCGCAAGAATCACTCTATCTACTAAGGAAAACACCAAAATGCGTTGCGATGTTTTGAAGATCTAAGCATACAAAGGAACAGACAGCGGGAGGCGACTTTGTTTATAATATAAGCATAATATTATAAACTCTCGATGATTCCGTACGCTGTCGAAAATGGTCCGCATTTCTTTTTCTTTTATCATAAACGCGCCGAAGCCTCGAGGCGTTTACACGTTAGGTACCCGCGTATTACATACGCTCCCGTTAAAATATGACATCGTTAAATTACTTAATTACTTCTCAGGAACTGAAGAAAATGGTGCAGTCGGTAAATACTATGGCGGTCTAGACAATACAGTATTCACCGGTTTAAAATGAACTCTGTTTCACATACATAATATACGAGTAGCTAGTGCAACAATGTTTCGTATCGACAGCTCAATTTGTCCACGAGTACGCTGCGTTTAACTAATTTTCAAAATTAAAAATGTTTAAGTTTTGGTAATGTAGGTAAATATGTTGAATTACTTCTGTGAGACTCTGTACGCTCCCATTATCGCCGGTGAGTTAGGCAGAACCGGTTTTACATTTTACCACAAAACGTGAATGGTGAATCTTTAGTCCATTTAAGGACAAGGTGAAGGACATACATTGACCAGCTTGCTGATGTCCTGGCGGAAGGTGGCGTGAAAAGTACTCGAAACCGGAGGTCGTGTATGAAAAGATGTATGGATGTAGATGAAGCGAAAGGGGTATGTCAGGACCGTGACAAATGGAGATCTGTAGTATCTGCCTACCCCTCTGGGAGACAGGCGTGAAGTGTATGTATGTATGTAGTCCATTTAGTCCGATCGTATTCATTTAGGTCTCTGTAGATTTTATTAACCCTTAAGCAAACAAAGGTTAGTATATTCCCACTTTAATAACGCATACTTTGAACCTTAATTGACTATTGAATGTCTTCACTGGAATTATCTAAAGATTTTAGAAAAGTTATCAGAGAATAATCACATAAAGTATGTAACATTACCGGGCACATAACTATTTAAACATTAAACAATCATTTCACATTGTACTTAAAAGCTAGATTTTATGATAAACATCAACCGGGTTTATGTGATGGAGTCGATAATTAGAATAACAAACTGCAACAGAGTCCATAATCCATAAGAAAGAGACCTATCCTAATCAAATGGTTTATATTTGAAGTATGCATTTTTTTTATTAGAAACCAACTTTCAGCTTCCCGAATGGTTACATTTAATGGAATAAATATGTATTTTTTTAATATTCAAAACTTTGTTTTAAAAAAAACTTGGTAAAATTATTTCTGTTTTATTTCGCGGATTTCTTTATTAGTGTATTTGTACATTCAGGGCCTTACCAATAATGGCGGAATTGCTATTTAGAAGATACACAAAGCTCAACTTAACTTGTCAGTTGTATGTCAAATACGGAATAGCCAGTTCAAGTAGACCTGTAATAATCGTTGTGTAAGTGAAAACGCGTTTATTGGTAAGAGGGTTAGTATTTTACTATCGAGTTGGAAACTTCAGTGTTTGACACTTTTATCTATGCGTACATTCACATTAAGGTATATATCTAGTTATACCTGCTTCACTGTCAGTTTTACAATCAAAATCTTTCATTTTATATTTTGTATGGTACAGTTGGCATGAAAAGTCATAGATATACATTTGATTTTGCCAAAAAACATACAAACAACAAATTCAGTGGCGTCCGATGCGCTTTACTGATTTCGTCACTTTCATTTCACTGCTGTCCGGAGTAAAACAGCGATGCACATCCACTATGATGCAGAGCGATGCCAATACCAGAGTGTAGCAGACTTGGCCCCCAGTACAATAGGGGAACACATACATATCATGTGAAATGCAGCTTTCCTATCTACCGTTCCTGTGTCCGTCAGTAAAAATGTACTTTTAGGGCAATAAAGTATTAAATTATAATAATAATAATGATGAGTTGCCTGTGACGCTGATCTTTCTTGATATTTTCGTAAACATACATACATACATACACTTCACACCTGTCTCCCAGAGTGAATTCAATTTGTCACGGTCCTACACATACATCTTTTCATACATGACCTCCGGTTTCGAGTACTTTCGTAAACTGGATATGTAAGTAAATTCACATTTAGCTGAGTGCTATAGGTATTTGGTTAAAATATTGTATTCATTCTTATTTTTACTCAGAGCCGATGGTTCATGTGTCAATGGGAAAAAAAACTAGAAATTATTTAATCGACTTTTCATACCGACTGTACTTAAGTTGTAAGTAAGAGGTAAGTACTAGTAGTGATGTGTTTGTTAACTGAATACATGTTACATGTTATTTCTTATAACATTTTATGTTCAACTATGATTATAATTTGTATTAGAATCTTCTCGTGAAGACACTCCCGTGATCTGTGTTCAAACTATTGATTGCTTAATATTGTTCACCGGGTATAGGCGCAAAAATATTAAGTTATATTGTCTGTGCGCGTTTCATTAAAATATTGATTGCTTGTTTTGCAAATGCAAAACATCATTATCATTACATAGTATAAACCAAAGTCGCCTCCCGCTGTCTGTCCCTATGTATGCTAAGATCTATAAAACTACACGACGGATTTTTATACGGTTTACATTAGTAGATAGAGTGATTCTTGAGGAATGTTTATACGTATAATACAAGCACATAGTGGCAGATAAATACTGTAAATAATGCAGTGGCGTGCACTGGCTTTTACGACAGCGTAGGCAATAATCCCCAAGGACTGAACTAGGTATTCATTTTCAACATCTTGTTTCATAAAGACATTTACAGCTTAAGACCTACACAAGCGATATTTAAAAAGAAAAAGTGAAAAGTGCAAATTGATTATTTCAAAGCTAGCGGGTAGGATTCCCGAGCTGAGTACAGTTCTTTTTTCAAATAAAGTATGAATGCAGTTTTTCTTTTTATCAAAATAGGTGACATGGTTCCTAAGAACAAATCTTCGTATGTCTTATAGTTTCAGACTTTCCCATACTGACCCATTTGAATGAGCCACCCTGTATATATTATTATTTTACCTAAATACTGAGTGTAAACCCCCCGAGCAACGGTCTTAGAAACGTTGTTGGGTTGAATATGAACAACTTTTACTATGGCGACAATGTGAGAAAATTTTTTTCGTCTCCATAAAAAATTAATCTTTTTGGGAACGTTTCTAAGATCATCGTTTGGTGTCCATTTTCACGCAGTATATAAAATTTTAAAGAACCCAGCTAATGCAATTATTGTAAAAACATATCATTTTCCGAAAGCTGGATATCTCTAGAAAGTTTAGTAAGCGTAGTAAATAATCTACTATATAAAAATAAGTCGGGTTTTCCTCCCTGACGCTATAACTCCAGAACGCACGAACCGATTTCCACGGTTTTGCATTCGTTGGAAAAGTCTCAGGCTCCGTAAGGTTTATAGCAAAGAAAATTTAAGAAAAATTTCAACAGAAAAGCGGGAAAACGAAACGAAGCCATCTGGTGGCGAAACGGAGTTCGCCGTGTTTGCTAGTAAGATATATTATTATACGCTCGTTCATTTTAGATGACAGCTTTTTTTTGGCGAATATCACAACTGAAGTGGGCAACGAAAGCATTTCTTTTTGTAACCATTTTGCGGACATACCTATCCTCCCCTTCGACGTGATAACAATAAAACTTCTATATTTTAAATTGAGTGTCCACTAAAGTGTTAAAACCCTAGAACTCGTAGATAATTAAGCGCACCGGTGCAAGTGGATTACGATGAAGACCGCTCATAACGAGATAGTAAACCCCTCTATATTGAAGATAGATACAAATTTTACTACCTTTGTTTCTCTGTTGTTTGGAAACATTTATCTCGACAAATCAAAAAAGTGCTCAAATTACAAATGAGTGAGGAGGTAATAACGTTTTCAGGCAAGACAAGGCAACAACAAACACAACAAGCCGGATTCAGGTAAAGTGGAGGTCACTGCTTCCTAGCAGAAACTCGTTCCGTGATCTCTTTTTGAAATGTCACGTCAAACTCTCTTTCGCACATCAATTGACCGCTCGCGCTCGTCCGACCCACATCAACGACGTTTTTGTTTTATTCTACACAACGATTTGAAGGCTTATTTATAACAAAAACAACAAAAAAAAAGATACCTATCTTCCTATGCTGAAACATAAGGCTGGTCGACGTTAGGCGGCATCCTCACAGCGGGGCGGCGCACTCAACTACCTCCATAGCAGTCAAAGTTAATATCGTTAAAACTTCATCAAGTTTACACAAGTCGGCTGCTCCGTCTGAAATGTTGTTAATTTGATACTTGTTTAAATTGTGGCCCGATCCCACGGCATCCAACGCCCTGGGCAACGCGAGGGTCCAAACTTTTTCGCCAAAAATTATTTGAACCAGTTCTTCGGGTTCAAAGACCTGGTGGAAGGCTCAAGGCGGTCGGTGGTATTTGGGCCAATTTCGGCTTGGAAATCGCACATCGTATCGTTGTTTTTGCCGACTCTACCTGCACGCTTTATTATTATTAATTGGTTCAGTTTTTGGAAGCGGCCAGCTCCGGCATGTGTGGTAGCTCCCGCTGCGTTCAATGCATTTGACCCAACAGAACGTGGGAGTATCAGAAATGGTAAGAGATATTGATGGAAATTTGTCTCTTTGACAAAGACAGCGCCAGGACCTCAATCAGGCATCTGTTTTTTTTATAATTAACATAGAAATTGTATGGTTCTTAGCCTTAGACAATCGTTATCTCATAGTCAAAGGCATGCCTTAATCAGTAAGAAATAAAACAAATGCAATAGGTGTCACAGGACTCGCTGTATTTACTTCGAGTACGCAAACATTCAAGCTTCAAATTTTTGCTAATTAACAATACCTAGTTTATTTCACACTAGAAATTTATTACTTTTGGAGTGTTCCACAGAATATTATGTCACACTCTCTTGGACGTGACTGTGTAACCACCTAAATGAGCCACATTTAAGTCCAATAAAGCTTACGCGATGTGATCGAAAGCGTCGTGTCAGGAGAGCGAGTGCCCCCACCGCCGCCGCTCTGATTTCAGCTTAATGAGTCGGTTTTCCGAATGTCAAGTAACTTTTTACTTTAGCAACGGCTTTAATAAAGGTGCACTCGTCTGGCCCGTCCCGATGATAAATGCGCATCGTCGCGTAGCATCCATTCTTCAATGCAACATGCTTATTATGACTTTTGAAAAAAAAATCTTATGGCGATTTAATAAGATCGGACGGTAATACAGTATTTTCTAATTAATGAATTGGTTTTTGTTGGAGACGCGCGGCGACAATGGACCGTCTTGGCGACCAATTTACAAATGCCAAAATGCTTTAAAGTAACTTTGTCCATACCAACTCGCGGGTGGGGACAATAATAATTAACTGTTAAGTAACTTCGGTTTTTTTTAAACACTTACCAGCCCACTGTCGTCCACTGCTGGACATAGGCCTCTCCAAAGGCTCGCCACAAGGATCAGTCTTGTGCTTGTCTCTGTCAATGCGGGAACGATGGAACAACGTCTAAACCAGATCGTCGAACCATCAATAATAATAGGTGTAAAAGGTTACCTAATATTTTCTAGAATTTAATATAGAAATATTACACATACCTACTTTTTTCACTGTAGGTATAGGATACGTTTTACGATCAAACGCGCTTACCCACATTTGTCTCAATAATTTAATATGTTAAATTATTAAATCACAACTACGTACGTGCGTATGATTGAATGATACTTCATCTATTGTGTCTCGAGCGCAAAAAAAAACGAATCGTAATTATAGAGAGTTTCATAATAAAGCCCAAAACATAGTTAGAGTGTACAATAAAAACTAAAATGTGTAGTGAAAAAAAAAACCTCGCCTAGTAACTTCTCCGCGTCAGCGCTGAATTTTTTGCCATCATCAAGTTATTAATTAAGTGCCTAAGTAAGAATAAACTATTTTTTTTATAGCCCAGTAACACAAAAAAAAAGTTTCGACCAGGTAAGTAGTATCCGAGCAGCTTTTTTTTTATTGGATACAAACAAATCACTGTCATCGACTGTCTAGATATTGTAGATGTAGATAGAACTAGTGGGTAATCCTTACTAATATTATAAGTCGGAAAGTGAGTTTGTTTGTTCCGCTTTCACGCCGTAACTACTGAACCGATTGCTTTGAAATTTTGCATTCGTAAAGTTAGAAGTCCGTATTAAATAATAGGGTACTTTTTAAACCTAGATTTTTCCGTAGGAATGATAAAATTTTCTTATACCTTTAGTTGTCCTTTATACCGCAATATAACCGAAGTCCACGCGGTCGAAGCCGCGGGCGGAAAGCTAGTGTGAACTAAGCGCTTGTTTGTACATATTAAGCTGTCTTTTTATTACACTGATGAATACGCCCGTGTGGTGACGGCGAATAGAATACATGTGTCACCGCCCCAGCCCAACTTTTCCCGTTGTGGGGGTCGTAAGAGGCCGAGGGAACCCTTCAGATGACGGGCAGCAGCGCTCTCTATGCATATCAAATCAAATGAAATAGTTTATTTCATCATCGTTATAAGTGCTATTACATACAGATATACAGAAGTATAACACAAAGATTAATGAAAGTTATTTATGATTTCATAAACAAAAATAAACGTCCCCGGTTCGAATTAATTTCTATTACTGGCCAGAAGAACCGGGAAGTAACTGCTGGATATGTTAAACCAGAACACCACTGCCAAGCGTGCCGATTATTGGCATTTCCCCCAAATGATTATCGAAATCAATAGGGGATGCCCTCGTCCAGCAGTGGACCTCATGGGGCTCATAATGAATCAGGCCCGCTTCCCCTCCCTGACGGTATGAAAGTCCAAGAAAGGTTTTATGCATTTTAGCACCAAATCTCTACGTAATACAGGAGTATATCCTATATTTCGTGAGGATCCTGATTTGGGAATCAGCCACGTTACAATATGCCACATTTCAACTTCTGTGGCCACCATCATTTTTTATTTCTTAACCATGTTTTCCTTCTCCGTGTTATTTTGCTTTGTTCTTGGGCGGCTAGTCTGCTTCTTCTTCTGCCCATAGGTTCAGCCACCAGGACTTAAATCGGCTTTTTTTATTACATTGCCCTGTGTGGCTACCACAGTGGTCTAAACCCTGTACCACTACGGTTAGAGGAAAGTTGGTGACAAACAGGGTTCACGTGATGGGTCCTAGACGATCTATATCTTTTCTCAATGTTACGTATTGTACAATACAATAAATACCTATCATTAATAAAATTAAACTAATACACTTCACGCCTATGAATCCCTAAGCGGGGTAGGCAGAGGCACTTGCTAGGCAAGTCCAAGCCCACGGTTCACCAAGCGTATTTAACCCAACGTGACAGGGGGTGAGCCCATCGCCGTTATAGGGTTCACAGACCTTGTGGTGTGCGGGTTTCATCACGATGTTGTCCTTCACCGTGCGAGCGTTGCGTTGCGTGCAATCGGCCGTGTGTTTTTTAGGTCTAGGGTCCGCATTAAACGTGTTCAAGCCTCCGGAAGGCCTCTAAGTCATCTCAACGACTACTGTAGATGCAGTAGCCGAGACCCATATCGTTAGGTTCCGCCCGAAGCACAGAAATATCGTAAAGATCCCACTTAAAGTTGCTCACGCAAACATCCTCTTTCTTCCGGGATCTAGCGTGATTCTCTTTTTTGCACTAAATATTTCACAGGTAGATCCAGGGTCCCTGAATAATGAACTCTGGGTGTCCGTGAATAAATAAATTTTGCTTCTATTCTTATGTTTTGTTTTTTTTTTTGCTGTTTCTTTGAGACCCATATTAACATCATCAGCCACATTACGTCCAGTGCTGGACAAGTGCCTCCTCCAGTATCATCATCATCATCAGCCCATACTTGTCCACTGCTGGACATAGGCCTCTCCAATTGCACGTATACGTTAGCATTAATATGTGCTTTTCCGTGTTCGCGGAACCAGCGAAATTTTTATGAAAACGAAAATATTTTTCTTTCACACACACAAAGACATAATTCCACAAAATGAAGAGAGCAGTGATGGTGTCATGATTCTTTCTACTCGCACAAAAACTGACATTAGTTTTTGTGTGCACACGTATAGATGTAGAACTTTTTTTTTATAAGATTACTCATCGATTCGAAAATGTCAGACTGATTTTTATGCAAATTAGATGTCGAACTTGCCGGCTTTTGTACAGTCGTGGTCAAGAATAGGTACTGAATATGAATTTGAACAGAACTCTCGTTGCATTTTATTTGTACGACGTAAAACTAGCTGTGCCGCGCGGTGTTACTTGCGTTTTAATTCCCTTCCCAGAGGAAAACCGGAATAAAATATGGCCTTATAATCTAGATATAATCTTTTTTTAGGAGCAGCAGCTTTAGTAGTTTTTACAACTTAAATGCAGTTTTTATATCAATAGAAATAAGGTTTAAATTTGAATTAATTCATCAGCTATCTTTCTTCCTGGCATGTTTAGGAGCCGACAATGGGGTCTGGAGATTTAGGTTTATTCAGGCTATAAGCAAACAACTTGTAATTTATACATTGACTTTTTTAACTACCAGTGCTGATACTTAGTGTCTACCAAATTATGCATATATGTATACTAATACTAATATTATAAAGAGGAAAGATTTGTTTGTTTGTTTGTATTGAATAGACTCCGAAACTACTGAGCGGATTTTAATGATTCTTGCACTAAAAGAAAGCTACGTTTTTCCAAATGAACATAGGTTTTTATCCCGAAATTCCAACGGGAACGGGTTGATATTATTGATGGATGTTTGTAACGAATAAAAGCTACTTGACGAAGGAACAAAAAGGATGCGAGTAACACCGCGTGGCACAGCTAGTTTTACATAAACCTTTGGAATCACTCTACATATTAAGGAAAAGAAACCGCATTCAATTTATTTGCGTAGTTTTAAAGATATAAGCATACACAGGGACAGACGTGAAACAACTTTGTTTTATAATGATGATGTAGCCGAAGGATCCTTGAGATCGATGTGTGTGTGTGAATCAAAGGAAGTAAGAAACAGACAACAAGTGCAAGAGTTTTCAGTACAATAGGTTGCCGAAGGGGCGTTATCATACTTAAATCCTATCGCACAAGTAACAATAGGTAAGTAGGTAGTAACCCAGACAGTTTGGAACTTTTTATCGTTCATACCATATACAACACTTCATTATATGAAATATTAGAGCGTGTAGGTTGCATTCAGTGAACTTTATTTTCTATTGTCGGTACAGTTTTTTTTTTGTTGTTGTTGTGTTATTTATTGTATTTAAATTGATAGATGAATAAACTGGATAAGTACCTATTCGGTGGTTTAATAACGATTCCGGGGACGCTTCACGTGTTAAATACTGTTCTACTGTCTCCAGTTGAGTGTTAAGTATAGAATGGACGCCCCGCGATTTCATTCGCGCAGTCTTAGTATTAATTACCAAGTTTTAGAACCATAACTCCAGAATTAACAGTTTTTCTCATATAAACTTGGGGTAGAAGTTTATTGGGTACCTTTTTATACAAACCTATATACACACATCAAAAGTGTCTAGGGATCAAGAACATTTTTACCTCTAAAAAAATCAATCTTCAGTTTTTGTAAAATATATTCTTGATTGCAATCTTCTAAAATGTACTTGATCCCTAGACATATTGATGTGAGTATATTGAATTGCTGTTCATTAGTCTTGCTAAAACTCGAGAACGGCTGGACCGATTTCACTAATTTTGGTCTTGAATTACACGTAAAAGCCCAGGGAAGGTTTAAAAGGTGTATTCTTTCACACGGACCACAAAGGCAAAACAAATGTATGCCGGGATAGCTAGTAATTTAATAATAATAAGACTGCTTTCCTGTACCAGAGATTGTCGCTCGCTGTGCAGCGAGGGAATGCCGCGAGCGTTATGGATACATTTTCAGTACAGAGGCATTAGCTTTTTAGAATTTATCGCCTAGTTTGTAGCTATAAATCATTTTATTTGTTAATACGATGCATCAAATATTGATTCTGAAATGAGGATCTCCCAAACTATTTTTTTAAGGATACCTAGATTACGAAGGGGGTTTATGGATACCCAGACACCCACGGGACTTGCTGGGTTATGTTAGAAGTTATTATGTGGACTCACACCGACTAAAACTTTTCCATCTCCGCAGAACGCACTGGCGCCAACCTCGCATTGCGTCCTCGGACAAACACCTGCCATCAGCTCCATTTTGAGAAAAGAAGGGAGTGGGGTATTGGAAATTTGGTTCATATTGATTCGTAAAACAAAATGAACAAGCGTTTGACCACCATCCTGCCTCATGTTAAGCAGCCATGTGGTCTACGACGGAGCACACTTGTTCATTAGGTACCTATTCACTCGCGACTTGAAGAGACTTGAGTAATATCGGATACGATTTTGGATATTACAGTTACGTAAGTAGTATTTCTTTCTAATTCAGTCTTAGGGAATATTGTACATACGTACACACGTAATTCCCTAATGAATATTAAACTAAAACCTACTTAGGTGGTCTTAGCAACTACTAAAGTGGAACTGGGGTAAAAAATGTTTTGCATTTCCACTTATTTCAACAGCATAGTATGAAGTGACCACATAAGTTATCGTTTAAAACGGCTTGTGCGCGGCGCCCACACACGAGCTTTCCAGAATTGTTCATCTTTAATTCCTTTTACTAAAACTCTATATACAGTATACGTTTGCGCGTCTATTTTAGATGATATTATTAACATCTATTTACATAATATGAAACGCGAATACCGCCGACTCTATGCAATGAACAAACATACTGAGTGTAAAAGGACCCGAGAACAGGCAAAAAGAGAAGTTTTCTAAAAAAACAATCTGTCAAAGACAGTGGGAAACGAAAGAGTTGCGACTACTTTATTCTGAGACGTATTTTATGGTCGTTTGTTTGGACTCGCTCTTTAGTGGTATTTAAAAAACACTCCATATTGCCATCCAATGCCATGGTTTTAGAAACATTTTTGGGCTCGTCAATATGAACAACTTTTACTATAGCGACTATGCAAGGAAATGAAAAAAAAAAATTTTTCGCCTCCATACAAAATTTTCTGCCTCGAGAGATGATATTTTGTACGCAGATGAAATTTTGTTTTTTTATTTAGTATGTATTAATAGTAATATTTATATTGACGAACCCAAAAACGTTTCTAAGACCATCGCATTGGATGGCAATAAGGAGTGTTTTTTTTAAATATTTACCACTTAAGAGCGAGTCCAAACAAACGATCATAAAATAAAGTAGTCGCAACTCTTTCGTTTCCCACTGTCTTTGACAGATTGATTTTTTAGAAAACTTCTCATTTTGCCTGTTAGGCCGGGCACATACATCCGGAATTTTCCGTAAGGAATGTCACGATTTAAGTATAAAATTAAGCTTCCAACGGTTTCTTACTTGAGTTTAACAGTCTTTTAATTTGAATTGTTGCATTCCGTACGGAAAATTCCGAAAGTATGCGACCGGCCTTATTTGTTGGGTACCACGACTTGCATATGGAAGTTATTTCTTTAACCGTCTTCGGTAAAAAGGAATGTTTGTTACGTCAAAACTTTTGATTGGAAGAACCGATGGATGATTATTTTTCTGTATGAAAGCCGGTGCTTTACATTTGGACTTCTTCTTCTAATCTACCTCTATAATATAAAATGAATCGCAAAACGTGCTGGTAACCGCATAACTCTGGAACGGGTGGACCGATTTCGCTAATTCAAATTTTGTTGTGTTTATTAATGACAACAGAAGGTTCTTATGAAAAAAAAAAAATTACATTCACTGCTGGGCACAGGCCACCTTGGAGGTTATACTCATATTATATTATGTATATAGGTATATAATACTAGTGGACGCCCCGCGGTTTCATTCGCGTAGTTTCAGTATGTCATACAAACTATAGCACCCTCTATACTGCACTAAGTCCTACAGGAACGGGATAAAAAGCATCCTATGTTATTCTCCTGGTTCTAAGCTACGTCCCCACTACACAATTTTCTGCCTAATTGGTTGAATCTTTCTTGAGTTATAACTGTTGTAACAAACCCGTCTTTGTTATATGTATATATATATAAGATGTATAAGGCGTCTTAAAAGGGGTCCTTGGAGTCGTGGGTGTCATAGTGGGGTTCTTGCTTGCGACACGGAGGTCATCGTGGGGGTTTAGTCGGTAAGAGTCCGACACTACCCCGTTCGCTGTCCCCATGGCGGCGGGGTGTCCATGAGGACTCCCCAACGTAAAGAAAAACTTCAGCGTCTGTCGGACAGGGCTCGTGTTAGTAGGCAATATAAATGTGTAAAAATTCGTAACAATACATAACAGTGAATACAAAAACCGCACAGAAAATTTCGTCTTAAACACACAAAAGTATGTTAATTTTCATATTAGCAAAGATATTATTTATTTATTCAGCAGTTGTCATTGAAATATTGCGAAATAAAACAAATACCTAGTTTCAATTGTAATTATTAGCGATATCCTCAATATTGTGTCTAATACATATTGTTTTGTGACACTAATAATTGTTTTTCAATAGCATAATATAAATTGTGTCAGTAGTAAATCTATATATATAAAATTCAAAATCCTGACTGATTATTCATCACAGACTCATCCAGTCCCAGCTACAACAATTTTAATTTAAGTTGTGGTGAAACGTGTGTGGCTTAATACTAGTTCTACTGCTACTCCAACTCACAAGTGGCCTATGTCCAGCAGTAGACGGAAATTATGACGATAATAATATTACCTAGCCGTCCACAATACAACACAGACCCTAGAAAGCATAAATAAAAAAAAATATGCACAGGGTTAATTTTAAGATTTTTACGTGAGATAAGATAATATTTTTCAAAATTTATCCCCTAAGGGGGAATAAAGGTGTAGAATTTTATATGACGAAGACGTTAATTTTGGAGTCATGGTTCTAAAACAGTATCTAAAACTTGGCAGTATTTTTTAATAGAAATTAATACTGAAACTGCGCGAATGAAGTCGCAGGACGCCCACTAGTATTTCTATACTTCTTTTTCTGTTCCATTGACGTTTTCATGTAATTGTCATAATTACTGTATGAACGGAAGCATCAATGTACATTCACTGCGGCAATCTATTACTATACTTAGAAACTTAGCTAAATATAAATGTTTAATTATTAATGAATTACTTAACTAAGTAATTATAACGGAATATTTAATGAAAGGCAGGTTAAGAATGTACACAACTTGATATTTTCAAGCTACCTGAAGATTTGTCACTAACTAAATAACACTACTTATACTATAAATAAATAATAAATAAATATTTACAACAACACACACATTGCCTTCATCCCATGTTAAGTAGCTAAAGCACTTGTGTTATGGAAATTAGACAACGAGATATATTTACTTAATATGTAATAGGAAAGCTTTTTTCATTTAAATATATACTTATATAGATAAAACACCCAGACACAACCAACAAATACATAAAAGCTCGTCACCTAAGCCGTGGGTAAAACTGCGGGGCATCTTTGGTGGCTTTATAAATTGATATTCAGGGTGCGAAAGAGATTATTCGCGCGAAGGTCCAGCTATTTATCACTCTTATATTTGTCCATCTAAGCTTCAATTGTCATGCTAGAGTGAAGTGGCCAAAGGTTAATATGGCCACCCTACTTGGGATTATGTACGTATGTACTTATACTTCATCTATGTATATAAAAGAAAGACGTGTTAGTTACTCCATTTATAACTCAAGAACGGCTGAACCGATTTGGTTGAAAATTGGTGGGGAGGTAGCTTAGAACCGGGAGACGGACATAGGATTCTTTTTACCCCGATCCTGTTGGTCGCGTCGCTATATAGAGGGTGTTATAGTTTGTATGAAATACTGAAACTACGCGAATGAAATCGCGGGACGTCCACTAGTTAGCTGTAAAAAGTAATAGGTTTCTTGACATCCTGATTTCTACCTTCCTCTTGTGTCCTATCAAAACGAAGAGATAAAACTCCTTAATTCATAGAATGTCAGGTATAATTGATACTAGAATGCTCGCCCGGCTTTCGGACTGATTTATCAGTTAATTTAGCTACGTGTATTATGCATGGGTATTATACATATACCTTCCAATGAATCATTATAAACGATTTAAGAAACTGGCATCAAAATCCCGTTACATAGTTTTTTAGATGTAAGAATCATAGGGACAGACAGGCTGGAAAGCGCTTTTGAATTATACTAATGTACTAGTTGACCCAGCCAACGTTATTTTGTTCAATATACAATTATTAACAGTGGTTCTCTGCTATATAACCCTATTACCTACCGGCTATTGGCTATGTGCGCGACGGTGGCGACGCGTAGCGTTCACAACATTTGCGGAAGCTGTCAAATAATAACAATGTAAACATTGTTAGTTTTCTTTGCAAATATAAATAAAACCCAAGATTAAAATAGTATTATTGACATTATTTAAGTGCTATTTATTCAATAGTTTTACTATAAAATGAATATAATAATAAAACACTTCTTTCTTTTCACGGCAGCAATCCATTTTTTTCGTTGTTCTATTTTGTAGGACGCTCTTGGGAAAATATAAAATGTACATTTGCTATTGAGGCCGTTATTTTTACAGTTAATAACGCATTTCTTTGCTTTGATTTTGTTCTGCAATCAACGATTTGACAGCTGATAATCCGCATTTGTTTCCAATTTCTGCCGTGTTGTGCGCTGCGGTCGTTATCTGTCTGCCACTACTCGCTTTGCACATAGCCAATATACACATACATACCTATATCTATTACGAAAAACCACATCAAAATCCGTTGCATACTACATATGTATACTGTGTTAGGTGATTAAGGACGAGTTTCCACGGGTTTAGTTCCTCGCATATAAATCACGAACCGTGTTTACATGACACTCACAGTTTAAAGATCTCGCCACACATACTCTGAGTCTGCGCTGGAGCTAAGGAATTCAATACAATAATTATAGAGGTACAAAGTAATGTACAGAACATATCCTTATGTTTTTGGCACTAAGACGGCTAGTATAAAACTACTGTCGAAACACACGGAGTAAGTCATTGGCTCTGACTGTTCTTCTAGTTTCAAATCCAGTTTAGCATTTAAGTGTCAGTATGGTCTGTTTATACCGCTACAGACTGACTTCTGATTATGTTTTTTAAACGAACGTTTAAATCAGGGCTTCAATATCTTGTAAGGGACTCCCAAACTTGTCGTATACATTAGAAATCATTTCGTTGGTAGAAATTGATGTCAGTAACTTACCAAGTGTGTCTTTGTTTTACAAAGTGGACGGGTCTGCTGCGTCAGAACCGCGCGACATAACGTCTCGGTTTCGGTGTGTACAGACCTTTTCTATAAGTATTACACGAATGAGATTGCTTTACCTACGCGTTCCCTTGTTCCCAGAATACTTTACTATACCTACAAAATACTACTCCAACAGCTATGAAAGATATTGGCCGAAGCTTTGTAGTAAAATTTTAAGATGCAGAAGTTAATAAATAAACAAACGGAAAGCTTGTTTTCATATCAACTTAAAACTAAAATGCGTGTGGAATTTAAGTAGTGATGAAACGTGGGTGGCTTAGTACTAATTCTACTGCTACTCCAACTCACAAGTGGCCTATGTCCAGCAGTAGATGGAAATTATGACGATAATAATATTACCTAGCTGTCCACAATGATGCCTTATTCGCCGACATATGGGTACCTAAAAAAAATGTATATCTTACTTCTTACTAATATTATAAATGGGATAGTGAGTTTGTTTGTTTGTTTGTTCCGCTTTCACGCCGTAACTACTGAACCGATTGCTTTGAAATTTTGCAGACGTATAGTTAGAAGTCCGGTTTAAATAATAGGGTACTTTTTATCCCGGAAAAAATTATATTCCCGAGGGAAAACAAAAATATTTCTTTATACCGCAATATAACCGAAGTCCACGCGGGCGAAGCCGCGGGCGGAAAGCTAGTAAGTAAATATATGTATCTCATTGTCTGAATTCTATAACACAAGTGCTTTAGCTACTTAACATGGGATGAAGGCAATGTGTGTGTTGTTGTAAAATAATTATTTATTGACTCTACCTACCTTTGAAATGGATATCGATATTCAATGAATTCAGTGATTCGGACGGGCCCATTGGTGAAGTGGTCAACATGTCTGCCTCTATTCCGTAGGGTCCTGGGATTGATTCCAACTGCTAACAGGTATTTACGTAGGTGATGAGCTTTTAAGTACTTGTTGGATGTGTCTAAGTTTAAATGAAGAAAAAAAAATGTATTTAAGTATGTATATTCTTCTGTCTGAATTCCATAACAAAAGTGCTTTAGCTACTTAACATGGGACGAAGGCAACGTGTTTGTGTTGTTGTTGTAAAAATATTTATTTATTTAGTGAACTAACGAGCGCGGGAGCTCGGAAGCTCGCCGACTAAACGGGTTACTATTTTTCACTCGGCGTTTCTTTGACACGTCACTTTCATAATTACTTTTTGTGTAGTCGACCACCTCATATGGGATGGGCATCCGTTTTCCTTGTTCCATTTTTGAATAACGATTATAGTTGATTTTCTCTTACTTCCCCTTTGAGCGCGCGACAAATCCCTTACCATATGACGGTATTATCTTAGCTTATAAATGCGACGGTTTCCTATTTTGTAATGTTGAAGGAAATATCACCAGAATAAGGAAAGAGTGACGGGCCCGTTGGGTTGTTAGTGGTGTGTATGTCTGCCTCTGCTCCGTCGGGTCGTGGGTTCGATACCCACCGCTGACAGGTGCTTAGATGATGAGCTTTTAAGTACTTGTTGGATGTGTCTGGGTGTTTTATTTATATAAGTATGTATATAAATGAAAAAAAAATTATATAAGTAAATATATCTCGTTGTCTGATTTCCATATCACAAATACTTTAGCTATTTCACATGGGATGAAGGCAATGTGAGTGTTGTTGTAAAATATTTATTTATTAATTACTAGTGGACGCCCCGCGATTTCATTCGCGTAGTTTCAGTATGTCATACAAACAATAGCACCCTCTATACTGCACTAAGTCCTACAGGAACGGGATAAAAAGCATACTATGTTATTCTCCTGGTTCTAAGCTACGTCCCCACCAATATACTGCCTAATCGGTTGAATCGTTATTCAGTTATAAGTGTTGTAACAATCCCGTCTTTGTTTTATATATATAGACTAGTAGACGCCCCGCGATTTCATTCGCGTAATTTCAGTTCTTCATACAAACTATAACGCCTTCTATATAGCGACACGACCAACAGGATCGGGGTAAAAAGTATCCTATGTCCGTCTCTCGGTTCTGAGCTACCTTCCCACCAATTTTCAACCAAATCGGTTCAGCAGTTCTTGAGTTATAAATGGAGTAACTAACACGACTTTCTTTTATATATATAGATTTATATTATAAAAGCTCGGAAGCGTAGACTCCTTTATAATATAATCGGATTACATAGGATTGTACGTTCACTGTGTATTTATTTACATTTGAACTGTAACAGCTTTTGTCTTTCCGAATTAGAACAATTACAATTCGTAATATTGCGAATATAAATAATATAATCAAACACAGAAGGGTTTGTTTTGCAACGAGGAAGAGGGTATTATTATAGACGCGTTTAAATCGTAGAAAATAAATAAGTTTATAATAATAATATAATATGGGTCCCGTACACGATTCCGAGAACAATTTTACCAATTAATAGAACCCACAGATTTATTTCACTCTTTCAATTCTGACCGAATGAACTGAAGACCAATGCACGTTTGACCAACGCATCGTTTGAGTTTTTTGCAGTTTACCAACGGAACATTAGACCGTAAAACTGTTGACATTGGGTATAATGTCCTGCGTCGCTTTTGACCACAGATATTCAAAGAAAATTTAAAAAAAGTCAAGTGTGCGTGCAAATACACACATCAAAAGTGTCTAGGGATCAAGTACATCAATCAAGAATAAAAACTGAATTCATTCATCATTTATTCAAAATACGGCGATGGGCTCACCCCCTGTCACGTTGGGTTAAATACGCTTGGTGAACCGTGGGCATTTGCTTATTAAGCAAGTGCATCTGCCTACCCCGCTTTGGGATTAAAAGGCGTGAAGTGTATTTACCTCTATTTATTTATTTTTTTTATTCAAAATGTGGGAATAAATCATTGATACAGGCATGGGGAATTAGGTAGGCGACCAATCCAAGTTAGTGTGTTGATAGGCAGCTATTGTTTTATGAGATATTCCCCTGATGTCATCGAGAACCGACAACAGTATCAGTTTCTGTAGCCTTAGCATAAAAGGGCAAACTTGTCTCGAAGCGCTATATCTTTCTACTGCACGTTTCGGAGCATACTATACCTATAGAGTTGCTCGAGCCAAGTAGAAAAAATCCCGCGCTTACGGTGAAAGGGCACGCTTCTATATCTACGTTGCTGGACGAAATGTGCTCCATTCGTAGACCACATCGCTGCTTAACATCAGTAAGGGTAGTGATCAAACGTTTGTTCATGTGGGGCCATATGTTACATTGCATAATAAAAATGCTCAATACAATATGTATGTAAGTTTACGTGTGTACCTTGTTTATCATCATCAACCACATGACGGCCACTGCTGGACGCGGGCCTCTCCCTATGATTTCCATATTCATTTGGGGGGAGAATGCCATGAAAGCCAATAATCGCCATATTTGGCGGGCGAGTTGGGACCGCAATAGTGTTGTGGTTTAACTCACAGAGATCGCTGCTGCCCGTCCTCTGGAGAATTCCCTCGGTCGCCTCTTTCGACCTCCACGACGGGAACAGTTTGGCTGGGCTGACCCATGTATTTGCCGTACCTTATTGGTTGTCCATACTTAATAAATAAATATTACTTTTCTCACACGTGCAACAGATAGAGATGGCACTTCGAGACATATCTATTGTTGCATACTAGACGTACCGATGAAGTCTATAAACGGAGTCACAGTGAGCCGCAGTCACGAGGTTTTCGGGTTGTAAAAGCTTGTATCTATTTGTGACGCAAACACAAATTCCCGCTTGATGTTTTCATAGCGTTTTAAACGGTAGTATAATAGCATTTTACTGGGTGGAAAGTTTCCAAACTGTGCGTTTTAATTATACACACGTATTGTGTCATGTAGGTATGTTACTTTTAACTGCACTTTGGAATTATTTTCTTTATTTACTTAATACTAGCTGACCCGGCAAACGTTGCTTTGTCAATACATATTATTAACAGTGTTTCTCGGCTATTATATGCATGTATTATACATATAAACCTTTCTCAAGAATCACTCTATCTACTAAAGAAAACCGCATTAAAATCCGTTGCGTAGTTTTAAAGATCTAAGCATACATAGGGACAGACAGCGGTAAGAAAGTTCGTTTTATATTATGTAATGATTGTGCTTTATGAAATAGGCCCCTGAAACTCTGGAAACTTATCTAATGATGCTTTATTTTACTAAAACTTTGAACTAATGCGCCGTCGGCCAGGAAATTAGTTAGTTTTGATGACACATCCTGTGTCATTAAAACATCAATAACATAGAGTTGTTTAATTGTAAAAATTAATCCTAAGTTTCTAAAGTCAGTTAGTCGTAAACCGGATTAATTAATGCATGTACAGTCACGGACTGATAGAGAGTAGCACTTACGGTGTTTTTTCAAAATTGCTATGGCCAAGCCAAGTAAACCCTACAGCGGTGAGGTTAAAACGTATAGTTAAAAAAAACTTTTTAACCTACTTCAAAAAAGAAGGGCATCTCCTTCGAAACTCGGGGCACTCCAAAGACGATTTTCTGCCTCGGGATTTATGGAGATGAAAACATTTCTTTTTAATTTCTCCGCATTGTCGCTGTAGTAAAAGTTCATATCGACGAATCCGACAACGTTTCTAAGACCATTGCTCGGGTTCTTTTTACACTCAGTATACGGTCGAATTTACAGTGACTCATTTTTATTTTGGAACTCTTTAGTTTAAAAAGTACTTGATGCCGGATTTTATATATTGTATTTTAAAAACCTAAACTTGATGGATGAAAGCGCGGGCGTTCACCAGTTTAGCACACGATATTGCCTGACTAATTTAAATGTCAGTTGTCTAAAACAGATTGATAGACGTCAACGCGAAATTTGTAATTATTGCGGTTAAATTTCGCATAGGAAATTCAACACATATCTATTCTCTATGTGTGGTTTTTTACGTGTGGGTGCACGGTTCTTTGAACTGGCGCACAGTGCCAAATGCCATGAAAATGTTTTAACAGCTTCCACGTTTTATTACTTTGACTAAAAGTTTTCTGAAACGAAATTAATTGTGGGCCATTCATGGAATGAAAATTACGGAAATTCTAAATTGGAGACTCTGGGGTCAAGATTTATTGCAACTGGAATTCCCATTCGGTAAGAGCTGGTGTAATTTTTGCAAGGAATATATTTAACGCAAGGATTTTGTAATGGTTGTCTTTTTTATTCACTGTAATTGTTGTAATTTAATACTCACTAAGCCATCTGTAAGTATTTTTTCTGGGAAAATCTGCACTAATATAATCAAAGAAAAGATTACTTAAGTAAATGGCCCGTGCGCGTTTTATTACTTAAAAAATTACCTATGGTAAAAAATCCTTAGCAAATTCTTTATAGGAAATGTGTCATTACAATGTGTTTAGAGGAAAACCATCCCAATGTTTTGAGAGTATCGGATTTAATAGCTGTGTCACTCGACTTAAAAGAGACCGTGTATTTTTTTTATTAATAGGGCAGTGAGGATTATGGAGTAAGAGTATGAACTTGGTGGCCTCTCTTTCAGAACCTACATTAAAAAGTATTTCGTATGAATACTTTCTAAAGGACAGTGGAACAGAGGGCTAGTCCCTTGGTGCCAAGCGGTCCTGTCCTCGACGCAGGCCTGGACGGGGCGTGCACACGTTACGGCGAGCTGAAAGCACCAGGGATGAACTGCTCTGATGCCAGAGCAGTCGGCGAAAGGACAGTATTTGATTATAAATTTAGGTACCTATATCTTATAATCATTCGATTGCTTGATTTAAAAAAAAAACGTTACATACATTGTAGCCGTCAAATAATGTCGGAGCGGAACCGAACCGCGTGATCTTTTTATATAACCTTTCGTTTATCACCACAATTATTTACCCACCCATAAGGTGCGATAGCTTATCTGGGCCGTTGCCAACGTCGAAATTGACCTGTCGTTGCCGTCATCAGTTAGTCTTGTTCGACAAGACTTTTTGACAATATCATTTACTATCTGACCTGGCAAACATTGATTTGCCAATATATATAACTAGCAAACCCGGCGAACTCCGTTTCGCCACCAGATGGGTTCGTTTCGTTTACCCGCATTTCTGTTGAATTTTTCCTGAATTTTCTTTGCTATAAACCTCACGGAGCCCGAGACCTTTCCAACGAATGCAAAACCGTGGAAACCGGTTCGTGCGTTCTGGAGTTATAGCGTCAGGGAGGAAAACCCGACTTATTTTTATATAGTAGATTAGCAGTGTTTCTCAGTGTTCATATCATCATCAGCCACGTACCGTTGCTGGACTAGGGTTTCCCCCAATGATTTCCATGATCCATTGCGGGGTAATGCCAATAATCGCCACGCTTGGCAGGAGGGTTGGCGATCGCAGTTGTGTTGTGGTTTAACACACAGAGAGCGGTACTGCTCGTCCTCTGTAGAGTTCGCTCGGTCGCCTCTTACGACCCTCACACGAAGGGAAATATTTGGCTGGGATGGTGTATTCTATTCGCCATCACCACACGGCTAATAATATACTTCTATGATAGCCTACATATGAACCTTCCTCAAAAATGTGTTAAAAAAAACCACATTAAAATCCACTGCATAATTTTAAAGATCTAAACATACATAGGGACAGACAGCGGGAGGCGACTTTGTTTACTATTGATTGATTGGAAAAGTTTAGTGGTCATGTACTTGTACTTGCCATCGTGAGGTTCTGGGTTGGATACCGGTTGTACTAAAATGGGGTTCTTTTTCAGAGCTTATGTAAGCTACGCAACGGTCATGCGTATACCCTGACGAAGACCGCAGATAGTAGTGATACCCTAGTGATAGGAGGGGGTGAGCCGTTATAGGGTTCACACAAATTGTGTACATCTGCGGTCGTTCCGAGCCGAGTGAATTTCGCACAGAAAAATCTCATATTTTTTTTATCACAAAGCGCTTCCTAGTTCGTTTTTCGGTCAATGTATATTTCTTTTCATTGTAATAAGTACATACCTACCTACATTATATTTTGAATAAGCAAGTCGATATCGCTATGCCTATAATATTCCGTATCAATAGGTAGGTAGCCAAAGTGCAAAAGAAAAGATAATGTCGCTGTGTACCTAAGTATATAATTGCAAAAAAAAAATGTCCCAATTGCGTCGGGGTCGATCAGGCGGGGTCAAACAGCCGTGTTGAGATATACAGGATGCATTTAAGTTAATTTAATTATCTCTGTGTTGCTACGCACAGGAAATTGTTACCGAGTAACGAAATTACAGAGAAATACGTACTTTCTCACCGCAGAGGCCATATTCTTTAGTAAAAGTATTCTCCAAGTATCTTCGTCACATGAGGACATAGCGAGACGTACGCCTGTGGTTTTTATTTATATTGTAAGTTTTACATGGTGGTTTTGGCTGACCTTAGTTTTAAAATTCAAAAGAGGCAAAATCAATTCGACTCCCACGCCTTCAGAGAATGCTTCTTACACCGAAATGCTTCTTAGTCTCCTGTTCGTCCCTTCGTCTCCCGGATCTACAGGTCTAGAGACGCAGATCTTAACGGTAGCCTCTGGATTTGTCCTCCAAGAAGAAACGGCTCTCATCCGGTGTCCTTCTTTTCATTCTCCTTCTTCCTGTTGAAATAGCGTGATCTAGAATATACTTTTGCCCATTTTTTAAAGATAAAGATGAATGGAAATGCTGAAGGATGGAATGCTGTGGAAAGTATGGTGGGTTAGTGTTATTGAACTGTCCCTGGTGCTGGGCGGGTCAGGATATTTTTCAATCGTCGCCCAACGAGCGACCAGCACTTGTCCTCCGCGGAGTGGACAGTGTTTTGTCCACCATAACATTTACGGCAGTAACCAGTCCACTGTCCATGCTGTCCATTGCGTAACCGTGAGGACAGGTGCTGGGGCCTCTACTCCAACACCTACAGCCCCAATCGATGCGTTTACCCCTTTACGACGCCGCTTAACTATCTTAAAGAGTCCATAGTCTAATTATTCTAAGAGTCCAGAACTACAGAGCGACAACCAACCTAGTTCTTTTTATTCTCTGTTTGGTTTGGTTTGGTTGCCCAGTCGCCCAGGGGAGAGGCTTGGTTATGTCGGACTCACACCGACTATAACCCCTCCGGTGGTCGTGGCCGGTGCGTGTAGGGTGACTCCAGGATCTATTAAGAACGCACCGGTGTCACCCTCGCACTGCGTCCTACAGGACTCGCCTTAGATTCGGGGCACTCGTCCCGGTCCCCCGTTCTTTGCTCACTCATCTGCCACACCTCACTGCCGCTCCCTTACAGGGGTTGTTATTAGGATTGTCCAGGCCCCTGCCCGAACAATCCACAACCCCCAGTCCCCCGTATAGTCCTTTGACGAAAAGTAGGGGGTGCACTGTAGCCCTATTCGTCGCCAGGGTTTACGGGATGGATCAACCTAGTCCTACCATTGAGTCTTAAATTAAATAATTGTAGAATGGAACATTGTGTTATCGCCCAATTAACCCTTTAACCTACTAGGTAGGTATGTATATGTTATAGATAAAAGAGCACAGCTAGTAGGTATTTTTAACCAACTTCCTAAAGGAGGAGGTATTTTTTTACGTTTGCTCGCGGATAATTTCGTGATTTATGAAACTGATTTTGCTGATTATTTTGCTGGAAATGGGATACCCGAGACTTCCGATATAAGGAAACCAAGATCTGATGATGGAATCCCACAGAATTTGAAGGAATACTTTTCAAAATAATAGGGAGTTCTTTGGTTGTTTCCTAATTGAAATCGGTTCTTCTTTATTGGATACACTGATCTGTGTAAGCACGGAACATAGGTACATTACAGAAATAATACATGTTGGTATACCTGACTGTCAGTCAGTCCTGTTATCAATTTTATCTGTTGTCTATTTTGTAAATATTAATAACTTTAATAGAAAAAAACAACTAACTTTAACCACTAAACTTGTAAACGTCGTATCCAAGTTAAAACATTGACTAACTAGTTGACGTATATCAACTTGTTTGTCCGTATTTGACGTACATTTGACAAGTTTTTGAGACCTTTACTAAGCAGTGTGTGCACTGCTCCGTTCTAACTTTATGAATGTTTTCTTATCCATGTATGCTATTGACAGAACTGAACAAAATTAATAATGGTAACAAAACGGGAAGCACCAGCTTTCAAACAAAAGAAGGAACATTCAAATCGGTTCACCCA
>SJJU01002483.1:0-10525 GCA_012932125.1 Conopomorpha cramerella | reverse complement strand
TCAAGTCCTTGATGTAAAATAGACTTTGAACATCGTATATAAGATACATTTTTGTTTAAAGATTCAAAAATCCGTTTCTGCCGTGCCGTCCGGTCGGTGGAAATACCCCGTAATAAGGCGTTATCTTAAAAAAAAAACAACAAAAGAGCAAGGCCGAATACAAATTATCTTTGACAGAATGAGTTTTTTTTTAATTTCACATTGTGATAGATTGAGCCAGGCATCGAACATACAAGCACTAGACAGATCTTCTAGCAATACATATGCTAGTTCAAGCATATCGCTGTTCGTCATCGTCCAACGACAATCGCGCGTGACTCATCATCACCAATCTGGTCTGTATGTCCTTCTGGGGCGACCTCTACTCACCCGGCCCATTACATCACTATGTATGGCGTATGTAATCTAATTATTATTATTTGTTGGCAGGTGATTGCACACGACTTCCCCGATGGATCAATTCCTGTGGTGCACCTTCTCTATCGGCCAGGCCATTATGATATTCTGTATGCATGATTCAGTGTTACCTCAACCGCGTTCGAGGATTATATACGTTAATTATCTTCTAAATTGTGTTTTATTTGCTAATTATATCTGAATATTATATATACAGCGGCCGGAGCTGAGAATGCATCTGAATTTGAAATAATTATTCGTATAGTTTTGGTCAATTAAAGTATGAAAATTATATAGTGGTCTCTGGTAATTGGCTATTTATGTAAATCAGCTAAATCTACGTTAATATTATAAAGAGGAAACCTTTGTTACTTTGGTTGTAATGGATAGGCTCAAAAACTACAGGACCGTTTTTAAAAATTCTTTCACCATTCGAAAGCTACATTATCCACGAGTAACATAGGCTATATTTTAGGCACGGTACTGTAAGCCTTTGTTCAGGTATTGGACAGTCTCGTGGATTCGATTGATTTTTGAAATTACCGTATTTGATTGCTTAGAACGACTCTGCAAGGTTCATTTTATATTTGAAAGAAAGTAAGAGACATGGAGTTATTTTTTCTTCTAAGTTTTATTTTTTTCACACCTGTACTTCCGTCATTTAACTCATCTGACCAATCCACGAGTCCAATACCTGAACAAAGGACTGTAAGTATGATGTATTTTTACCGTAAATTGGGCGGGGCTTAAGTTATGTCGATTATTCTACCAGCGGCCGGACTATTTTTAGGGATTGGCAGTGATTTGGTCTACTTAAAGCACCCGAGTTCTTCATCCAGTCAGTCGATTTGTCAAAAACATGAACATAGGACACATATAATTCCCTGCACTTATCAGAGATATGGGGCATGGGCAAAGCTAATTTGTTCCTTGTTAAGTCCAGAGATTGAGATGTTTTCCTTCACCACACTGGAATGGTTATTATGGCACCCCACTCCAAAAATGTCTTATTTAGATTTTTTATCACTATGAACAAGCGTTTGACCACCATCCTGCGTGATGTTAAGCAGCGATGTGGTCTGCGATGGAGCACACTTGTTCATTAGGTGCCTATTAATCCGCGACTTAAAAGACCTTCAGACTGTACTGCGCAGGAAACACAGACTCCGGCAAGTCGTTCCACATCCTGGCGGTTCGCACTTATTTAGATGTCGCTAGCTTTGCGGTGCGAATAAAATACATGTCACCACCCCAGCCCAACGTTTTTCCGTCGTGGGGGTCGAGGGAATCCTCCAGAGGACGGGCAGCAGCGCTCTCCGCGAGACAAACCACAACACCACGCTGAAATGTATTCAGTACATTTCATTAACTAAAACAGTACATTTAGGCTTAAAGGGTATTTCTGGATACCCTCGATGTCTAAATTACATTTAGGAAGAAAATGCGGAGGAGCGATTTCAAGGACTCAAAACACTTCAGCTTGCTGTGCGCTTGCGACTTGCGAGTCCCAGCAGTTCAGTATCACAATCTATAAAATTAAAATCCATACGTTAAAACCCATAACGCTTTCAACACAATATTTATCCCGATGTACTCAATGGAGGATTTTCAGGGCCCCTGTTTATCTTAGTTATGACAGATGGCGCTAGTTGTATTAGGAGGACAAATGTCAAGGAAAGCGTTATGGGTTTTGAGCGTATGGATTTTAATTTTATTGTTTGTTATCGACCCTGTAAAATACTAGGATATTGTATGAAGATGTCTAATTTCAAAGGTTCTGATCATGTTGTAAAAGTTAGAGAGAGCAGGATAGGTACCTACTATTCTCTCGTCTCCATTTTCGAGTACGTATACATTCAGCGAGCTTCAGGAGCTCATATCGTTCTCTCTGTTACTACTATAAATAAGAGAGCTAGATGCTTCGCGCGGACGTCGCTGGAGGTACGCGCGTACAGTTAGAACTCCTGGATGACGGTTTGTACTACAGTACTATAATATAACGTTAAGATATGATTTCGTGTCATGGATGCATAATAAAAAATAAATAGGTAGGTACACTTATTAGCAACATTTAATGCGTAGAAAATTATCACTGCTCTAAAACTAGTTACATGTCAATGGAATGAAAACTTGTGAAATTGAAGTAAATGATAATACACCGTAGTTTTCTAATAGTTTAGCGACAGAAATATACTCCATCAGATTCCCTTTTTGGCTTCATTCCAGCAAAGAACGCTTTAATATCTTCCTCTTTAACAATTTCTTGTCTATCTTGGTATCCTTTCAGGAAATCTACGAGCCTGTTCTTCATAATGTTGTATTCTGTCAGTGCATTTATTTGTTGGACCCTGTCCAATGAGGAAAGAGCTTGCAGCCCTTTCTCATATTGGGTAGGCTGACTTCCCTTTTCCTTACCCAGGTCTTCATAATAAGTCACCGTGTCTTCTAAATCAGTGAGAAATAGTACAGAGAGATCTTTGTACATAGTTGTGCATTCATTACATGTGCACAATTTTTGTCTAAAGTTTGATGGCCAAAATGTGGCACCTTTGAAAACCTTCCTCACATCTTTGGGCCTGGTGCAAGCACCACTGTCAACCTTGGCCTTTTTAGTGGAAATTTCATCATCATCATCAGTTCTGTCTGTGGATATTTTTCTTTTATTAGGTTCAATAGAATCATTGGGAATAGCTGAGTTACTATCAGAGTTTTCTTCTGGATTAGAAGAGTTGCCATTAGTTTCCACTGACTCCTTATTAGCTTCAATACTGACAGATTGTTCATCTGCAAGTTTGATCTCTGCTTCACATGTATCTTTTGTTGCAGTGTCACCATTAGCTTCATTTATATTTTCAGTATTGGTAAGTTGAGATTCATTGACTGATTTTTCTTTAGTATCACTCTCTCCAAGAAGCTCATCAATTTGTGAAATAGTTTCATCCTTAATAGGTTCAGGTTGGTCTGTGGCAGGTTCCTCTGTGTTGTCAATTATATTGGAAGTGCTTTCATCCACATTGGACTTTCCCTCTGTATTTTCTATCTGCTTGAGCTCACCCTCTTCAACAGATTTTACCAACTTTGTTTCATTTGCATCTTCAACAGGGTTTTCTTTAACAGTTTCAATTGTATCTTTTGAACTCTCTGCACTGGTTTCAGTAATTGGTTCATTGTTTTTGGTGGTGGTTTCATCAGTCTCTTTCAAGTCACTTTTACTAATACTTGTTTCTGTAACAGCTACTTCACTTTCATTAGCTGTGGACGATGCATCATCTGCACCTGTAGTGACATTATTAACATCAGCAGAACTAGGAGTTGAATGTTCAGTTTCGTCTTGTTTGGTGTCAACCTCCATTGAGATTTCCTTATCTCCATTAACCTCAATTTTGTTCTCGGCATTTGCAGATTCAACCTCAGCATTCATTCTGATGCTACTATTTTGATCAATTGTAATGTGTGACTCATCACCATTGGATATAGATATATCAGCAGCACTATCATTAACAACATCTACAATGCTGTTTTCGTTATAATTTACTGCATATTTACTGTAGTCATGTAAGAATACATTTTTGTCCATGCAGCCTTTACATATCATTTCAGCATATTGCTCATTTGGTGGCAAAGCAGCTTCCAAATGAGATGCATGGAGCCAGTCTTCACAGATGACACATTGGATCATTTCTTCCTCCACCTTGCAATCTGGATCGGGATATGGCCTGTGGCAGGTGCAGTATAAACCACAGAAATTCTGATTGTAGGTGTTATCTTCGTTAAGAGTAGTTTTTTCTGGTGTATATGTGCACGGATGAGAGTTGAATTTTGGGTTTCCGCAATCGCAGCGGAAGTTTCTTTTGGTATACAACTCAACCAGTTCATGGTTCTCATGACAATTGAGGCTGCATGCCAGGCATATGCCCGCACACTTGTCAGGATCAGATTTAGCATCACTGCAGCATGTTAGGCATGCATATAGTGCTTGCCGTTTGATGTAACCCTAGAACAATATTTTGTAGAATTAGCTGTATATTCAATCATATTGTAGTACTTAAAATACTATACTGTTGTTCTTATAAATATTTAAAAAAATACTACATACACTTCACGCCTGTCTCCCAGAGGGGTAGGCAGAGACTACAGTGTGTTTTTTGTACAAACTAATGGACAAGTGTCTTCTTAATAAAGTATCCAAAGGATAAATTAGGTTATTATTATTATTCAGAGGAGTATTTGACCTTTTAAAGTGTATGAATTATTAAATAAATAAATATTTTAGAACAACACACACATTGCCTTCATCCCATTTTAAGTAGCCAAAGCACTTATGTTATCGAATTCAGACAATGAAATATAATTAAATACTTTTTTCTTTTTAATACATACTTATATAAATAAAACACCCAGACACATCCAACAAGTACTTAAAAGTTCCTCATCTAAGCACTGTCAGTGGTGGGAATCGAACCCACAACCCTATGGTATAGAGGCATTATTGTTTGCATGAAGCTTCAAATACTGATTTGTTACATAAAAAAAATAAAGTATAACCATTGATCCATGTAAATTAATATTCATAATAAAATAATTCCATATTCTCCAAAGATATTTATATTTAGAGGCAATGAAAGAAAACTATTGAAATTCCTTGAAATAATCTAATGAATGATGTGAAAATGTTACAGAAAATATCATCTACACCCTATTGAGGTCAGCAATGTCCATGTCCCAGAACAAAAAAAAAACGAACCTGTTACAAAAAGGGTACAGCTCTACGATCCAGTTTGTATGGAGAGATCAAATTTTTCATTTCATTCTGAGATACCTGCCTAAATGTACTCAGTAAGATCTAAACAAACAATAGACTTTGGCTTACATCTAATGCGGGAATCAAAACTCCTTCATACAAATTCAAAGAAAATTACATTTGGAACAATGGTCTTCCAATTTAACCTATCTTAAAATTGAAACATACATAGGTACATCCCATATCTGTACATCCAACATACATTTAATGTATCTTGTTATAAGCTTAACTCTTTCTGGGATATAGCCCACCTATTGACATTTTATGATAACAACAAAACTTGTGCTTTCTTACTTTGAGTGTGCAAAACAGGACAAAAGGATCCATGATTCTTTGAATCACTCTTTGCATTAAAATGTTGATAATCTCACATACAAGAGTACCCGAATTCAACCCAACAGTGCTGATAGACTTGAGCATTTTTTTTGTAATAAGCATTCCTTTTCAGTGTGGCTCAGTTTGACAAATAGGCTCTGGGGGAATGATCAGTGGCCAGGTACAAGTGAATGCTCTAGTCTGTTCACACTTTAAACATAGGCAAATAACAGAACATGTACCCCGTACTTTGAATTGAATCTTTAGTGAATGTTTGAGTTATTTCTAAATCAGAACTGAAACTCATTTCGTCGCATAAAACTAAAACAATCTAAAATGTGCACCTAGCTATCTCTCTGTTGGTAAAAAGATAGGATACTTGATACAAGGCAATTTGGGTATCCTAATGTCTCTGGATCCTACTGACTTAGCTACATCCTTACTGGTTTGCAGTGTAGCTACGATGCGAAACATAGCTAATAATCTAATAAGGAACTATCTGAATTTCTTGTAAGTAAGAAGACAAAGAAACGAGGTCATAAGTTGCTTGATGGCTAACTATACATTAAGTATTGGGCTGGATCGTGAGTGTTAGGCAATTAAGCAAATTTAAGTCATGTCTACCTTAGAATAGGTACATTCCTTCTCATCTGATGCTCCAAGAACGGCATTAGCGTTTTCTTCAAATTCCTCTTGCTCCTTTAGGACGTCCATCATTGTGACAACCTTTTCCTGATCGCAGTCCGCCATATCAGCGTCTTCAGCATTGTTAATGCCATTAGTCGACATTATAACACAAGAAAATATTACTGTCAAGGACACAAGAGCAAGACTTTATTTCCAGTTTCAGTCTGCAAAAGCCGGTAAAATAGCGCAAAACTGGGCGCGCGAATGTTTTTTATTTTTTTTTGACAGCGCACGGAGCTGGCGACGAATGACGATGATCGAACACGAACGGTAAACAGTAGACGGATTGAATGAATTTTTAATATGAATGAACGAATAGTTTACTTTGGTGATGTGCCTCGTTGACACAATCTAAAAGTGATTGATCAAAAAGTTATTTTGTTTGAATGTTTAGCAAACTTTTGCAAGCACGATAAAAATATTTTGATCTAAATCTTATTTCGTGTCGACTTGGCTTTACTAAAGGCCAATATCAGGCAAAAAGGGAGCATCTATTTCTTGACAAGATCAAGCACTATCTTTTACTTGACGTTTTTTTATCGTTTCGTTCCTTTTTTTGTCACAATGCCATATTTTGCATGCACAGTGACCTGATTAACTTGTTTTGTCCGCGTTGTCTAAGCAATTATCTTGTGGATTACCTACACAACAAGTAACCTAGTTAAGTTGGCATGATAATCATATTATGATTTGACTAAGTGTAACTTATCAAGATCCTTTTGCCAAGTTCAAAGTTGGGTTCGATCCCACTAGATCGCTAATTAATATTTTTCCGATTAGAAAACCCAGGTGATGCGGCAAAAGGAACGATTGTGCATCGCTGTTTTACTTACGGGCGACAGTGAAAAGAGAGTAACGAGATTTCGTCAGCATTGCTGAACAGCAATGCTCAATCAAGTCCCCGATATATATCGACGGTCCCTATTAAGAAAGTCGGATCTACAAAACGGAACATGTTCAGGAGAGAACTTAGTTTTGGATATTAAAACTTTGGTATCTTTATGTGACGTAATATACGTATAAGTTTATAGATCTTAATATCGCCAATCTAACGGTGTAGAAAAGTACACTATTACATATTCCTAAAATTGCACTACCGACATTTTTAATTGGGTCCATCGATATATAATGATAAACTAATTTGAGTACCTATACGGCACCGGAGAATTCTCTTGCAGTGGATTTTCTGTAAATAGGTCAAATTAAATACACAAATCTTGATCTGGGAAAGATGACGGACTATGTTAGGGAAAATAAAAAGAAAACTATAGATGCAAACACCTTCATAATAGGTATTTAATATGTTACTAAATGTAGGAAAGGTTTGTAAGTAATCCTACAAAAGAAAAGGAACATCTAAATTCTTCCTTCCGTTACCCACGTAAAGGAAGCCGCTATCTGGCGTTCTAATTTTGTGAAAATAAACCATTCCCGGCCAGTACAGGGACTTGAGGTACGCCACACTCCCGGAGCTTTCCAGCGACAGATTCCAGCAACCGCTGGGAATGTCCTGATCGACGGAGTCCAGGAAATCCATGCTGTAGTTGTAATCTTGTCGAGTTAGAAGATTAGTGTTCCATTTCTGCTGTGGTTTCCTAATGTGCAAATAAGACTTTACGAATTTGGCCTCAGATGCAGACAGACCGTAGAAATTTGGGCTGATAATCACTGAGCCGTCCGGATTTCTAATGATCTGTCCACGCGCGCATATCTCCGCTTCGTCAGATATATTGCTAATGGTTGCAGCCAATCTATTCTCTTCTGTCATTTCCCTGCAACGTTCCGGGTCGTCTTCCTCTAAAGCTTCGTCGATGACTTTCAGCTTCAGAGTCGGATCGCCGCGGAAAGGGAAGAATGCGAGCATAGCCAACGCTTTGTATTTCTTTTTAGCTTTGGGCAGAAGTCCCCAGAACTTGAAGTCGGTGGTGTAGAAGTATTTTCTGTCGGCGATGGCGTCGTTCGTGATGCCAACGGCGATGTGATAGTCTGCGTCGACGGCGTAGATCTGGCCCCAGTACTGGATGTGATTGAAGTGGTTGTCCACCTGGAGCAGGGTCAGGGTGTTCTGCAGCAGTGTGATCAGCTCGCTCGTTAGCATCACGCCGTTCACGTTCAAGTATTCCTTGTACTCCCATAACTTGTGCACGTTGGTCATTTTTTTTGTATAAAATGGAGATACAATTATTGTGTTTATTTATTACAATGTTTACAGATGCAATGTCAAAGTCAAAATTGTCTACGTGACGTAATTATAGTTTTTGACTACATACTTTTCTTTTTTAGTAAAAAAAAGGAATTGGAAAAAGTTTGTGCAACTAAAAGTTGTTTTAGAAATGATCTGATTATAATGAAACTTCTCAGTAATACCTATAGCTTCTAAGTACATCGAAATAACATACAATGCGTGTAAAAATACCCTGAGCAATGATCATTGAAACGTTGTTGGGCTCGTAGAATTTTTTATCATTTCCCCGCATTGTCGCCATAGTAAAATTTGTTCATATTGACGAGCCCAACAACATTTGTAAGAGCATTGTACAGGGTCTTTTTACACATTTTATAGGCTATAATTTTTTCCCCAAATTCTCACGGTAAGAAATAAATGTGGTTAACAACGCCGAGACAGCTTTAGATCCATAAATGATTCTGTTTATTTATGCATCTACTAATTACCTGTTATTTTTCTATGACCCGAAAGCAGCTCGGAGGACTGCAGTCAACACAGTCGCAGAAAATAAATAATCTTCGAAACCACAACAAAAACAAATTAGGGTACCTTATCGTGTTTCAAGTTACAGAAAAAATACTGCAAATAAAATGGCCCCACTTATGGGATCTGGGCTTCGGAACAAGGTGTCCCGTGTCAATTAGATGTCCAGGACAACTCTGGATAAACAATTTAAATGTATGTTGACCTTCTTTTCTATGTATTTCTTATCGCTTTAAGTCCGTAACACTGTTTTCACTGAACGTTCCCCCGACCTTTCCCTGGCTTCAAATATTTGCTAGCCCTCTATCGGCCGTAACTCGTAACTTGATCTGTCAACACACACAGAGCCATCTAGTGGTGAAATGCATTGGAGCTAACAGGCCAAGGAATTCTGTTTATTTAGTGTTTTTCGAAGATGGCTCCTCGTTTTACTGGACGGCTCCAGTTGCTTGTTTGGGGACTACACCATGACGTTTGTTAGGAAATAACGCTCGGATTCGAAAAAATATGAGATGGGACGAATAAGTAGGTGAAGTATCTTGTGACACGTGAATTTTGTAATGCTATACGACTTTAATTTTACCTGTGTGTTTTTGGTTACATAGTTGATTAATAAAACGTAAGCAGTTTTATGTGATTGACTGTAGGCCCCTTATAAGCAGGAAAGTACACCTGCTTACTATTTATGTGCGGAAAGTGGACAGAAAGTGTAAGTAAAACCAAATGATTAAAGAAATAAATGGGTATATCCCTATAAATAAATGGGTAAATAAATTCAGTAAACATTTAAATTTAGTGCTGCTACTCCACGCTAGATGGCGCCACATGCCTGCATCAAAATTAATATACTATGCTTAATATTTTGGTTGGTCAAGTCAAGACTGAATAAATGCACAAATCTCAAAGTTAGGTAGGCAGAAGCAGTAGCTAAGCAGAAACTAACAGTTCACTAAGCATATTTAAGCCAACATGACAGTGCTGGCCATCATCTCTGTAGCATTCACACACCTTACGGTATGCGGGTTTCCTACCAACGTTGGGTATCTTAGAAGAACACTTTTCGTTGTAATGTTATAACTCCAGAACGGGTGGACCGATTTCGTTAATTCTTCCTTTGTTGTGCTTAGTAATGACAGCAGAAGGTTCTTATGAAATAATGACATCCACTGCTGGGAACAGGCCACCCCGGAGGTTATACTAATTTTATATTCATATTATATTAATAGTTAATACAGGACAACGTCTGTCGAGTCCACTAGCACTTTATACTAAAGTACTTGGCTCGAGTTTCAGAATACCAGTCAAAGAGTTAATGAAAAAAAATACACTTCACGCCTTTTAATCCCAAAGCGGGGTAGGCAGAGGCACTTGCTAAAGCAAATTCCCACGGTTCACGCGCGCGTATTTAACCCAACGTGACAGGGGGTGAGCCCATCGCCGTTATAGGGTTCACACACCTTGTGGTGTTCGAGTTTCATCACGATGTTGTCCTTCACCGTACGAGCGTTGCGTTGCGCACATAGGCTCTGAAAAAGAGTCCCATTGGTACACGTCCAGTAGCCGGACTCGAACCCGCGACCTCCCGGTGACAAGTCAAGTATCCGACCAACTGGACC
>SJJU01002482.1:0-35217 GCA_012932125.1 Conopomorpha cramerella | reverse complement strand
TCTATGTAGATCTAGCTTACAATAATAATAGGTCATGAGCTACGTTAGATTTTCATCGAACGTTTTGTTTTGGTATTTGGTAACATTAACGTGATCATAGGTGCATAAAGTGTGTGAATAAATGATTTCTAGGTCACTTTGAATCGGATAGTTGGAGTTTAGCTAGGTAAGAGCATCGGTGCCGTAGTTTGGGGTTTCCTGCACCACATTTAGTCTCATTATTTTTGCATCCCAGACTAGCACAGGATAATCAACAATCGGTCTTAAAATTTTGCTATCAGTTGTCAGTATTGTAAAAGGCATGAGTGGTGCGAAAGACGCCGGGGCTTAGCAACGTATAAGGAGAAGAATTTTCCCATAAGAGTCCCACTTTACATTTACACCCAACTACAGTTTCTAGTGGGGCGGATCACGTCTCTTAAGATTATGTCCACTTCATTTAGTAACAGGAGTTAATTTTAAAGCGAAGACTACTTTACTAAAGGGTACTCTTTCATGGCTTTTAAAATAAAGTTATGTAATGATGGAGCCTGAAGAATGTCTTCTGAATGCCCAGTCAGTAATTGTCCAGAAATTGCGACAGCTGAAGTCAACCGGTGGGGTTTTGGTCAGTAGAAGTCTGAACCGTCTCCGTCCTCCGTTGGGGTATCCATGAGGATTTCCTCTCCTCGTCACCAAAAAAGTAGGTATTGATAATATATTTCGACCTTCCTATACTAAACAACCTTCAGTAATTACTTGGATCTGGGCACGATTACACCAGTACAAACAAAATTCGCTTCCTTCACGCTAACGGGTCAATAATGGTTTCTATTATGTTGTCATGTTCGCAACTTTATCTGATATTTTGTTGTACCTCGTAATTAAGTATTTATTAAGCAGTTGATAATTGGCGAGGCGTGATTGCACACAACATGTATCGCATTCCTGAGCTCTTTTGCTTAACTTTGGTATTTATTGCTCAGTTAAGTGGTTTCGCAGTTAATGTTATGATGATATGTACAGGTACCTGCTTGTTAATTTTTATTTTACATACATACATACACTGTCTGCCTGTCTCCTAGAGGGGTAGACAGAGACTACTGATCTCCATTTGTCACGGTCATGACATACCCCTTTCGCTTCATCTACATTCATACATCATACATTCAATTTTAATTGTACCTTGGTAAGTATAATATGATAATATTATATAAGTATAATATATAATAATAAAGAAGCTGACCCAACAAACGCTGTTTTACCAAATTGATTATTAACAGTATTTCCACAGTTTGACATTAGGTAGGTAGATGTATGTATTATAGATAAGTACATACAAAACTTCCTCTAAAATGACTCAAAAAGGGTATCATAGTTTTAAAGATCTAAGCATACATTGGAGACGGTGAGAGGCGACTTTGTTTTATGCTATGTATTGAAGACACATCTGGTTTCAATAAAATTTTGTCGTTTTTACCATATAGAGTAAGTTTGAGAATCGGCCAATATCTATTTTTCACACACTCATCTAGCTATATTTCTTACAATTACACAATGGCGACCTCTGTGGTTCTAATGGGATTATTTTGCTCTGGACCGAGAAATACGCTTACTATGACAGAACAAACATTTGCCAGGGCAGAAGGAATAATATAAAAAAAAAATATCAAATACTACCAGATGTATAACATATTACTTATACACCTAATTATTTTAATAAATTTGTTTTTAACTATGTTGGACCGTGATATAGAATAGCCGGATAATTAATTAATATATAGGTTGGAGATCCCTTAGCGGAACAAGGATCTCGTGGGTTTGTTGGTTTCCAAAAATTCCTGCATTGTACAAAAAAAAAAGATATTCCGTTGGCCTAGGGATGCACATATTATTATTAATACTTATAGAAATAAAGAAATAGGCAGTTAACTAAAATTATACGGTAAGATACCTAACCTAACTAAAATTATTTGATGTCTCCTATTGCACTATCTATTTAACATGGACTGACTGAATGACTGATGGACTTTATATACTTAATTACTTACGCAATCACGTTATTCCTATTACATCAAACATATTCAATTTTACTACTTTTTCTCTTATTTCACACCGACTTTATACATTGAAACCCATAAAAATATTTATTTGTTGTGGGCGACATCTGTGTGAATTATTGTAAACTAAGGAGACCCGGTGGATTCTTGCAACCTCAACCACTGTAATTCCAAATTGGAAGTACAGATGGCGGTAAACGGACGGTTTTAGCGCCATCTATGGGATGTTGTACACATCTTTTCAAAGATGGGGAAACTTGAAGCGGTTAACGTTTGACCGTGTTTAGTATAGATGGAGCTGATTAAGAAATTTGAAATGTTAAAATAATTGTAAAAAATTATAAAACAGTAATTATTATTAGTCATAGATATCCTGCAATATTCGTTTTATTCAGATTGGGACAGTTTATTTCTCTTGTTGTTCTATTTATTTCATAACGCATAGATTTGATAATAATTATAACGCATACGGTATTTACGCCTAGAGACGATATAATTCGGTGCAACTAAAAGCAAAATATAAAAATGAGAAAAAAAACAGATCCAAAAAGATTGCCCCGGGTGAGGATCGAACTCACGACCTTAAGATTATGAGACTTACGCGCTGCCTACTGCGCTACCGAGGCCTGCGATGTCGTAATAAAATAACTGAATACATTCCTATCGTCCGTAGGAGTATCTTTACTAAGGGCCTAGACTACCAACAGAGTTATAAAACCATACGTCAAATTAAGATTCCACAACACCGAGAAGTTTCATACTAGATGAGTGAACCGGTTTACAGAGGAGAGAAGTGGGTAACTTAAGTACAACATACCATAATATATAGTTATAGTTAGAAATACCATTGAAGACGGGCAAATAATAGTTTGACATTCGCTTTTATTCGTTCGACTAGGATTACTTACCTACCACTTTAGTCTACGTTCAGACGATTTAATTGTGGTAAGTGCTAATAAATAAGTGGAAAGAATAAAACTGTCTGAGTCACAGTCTTTGACTTTTTTTTCAAGATATTTTATAATATTTTTTCCTTAACATGAACACTTGTTATCAAGCAAAAGCTAAAATTATTAACTTTTACCAAAGTAGTAAGACATTATTATTGGTCCGGCTGTTGTGTTTAAAATGCATCTCAATTAAAACATGGTTTGAAATTAAATGTTTATTTCATTTTTCTCTAAACTATCTCCCAATGACTAAGTATGACCCCTCTACCCCCTTAGCCTTCATATTATGTACTTTTAGGTAAATAGGTCTAGTCAAAGACATGCTGCCGGTGACAGCACTTTCGGATTATTAAAATTATAGTTATTAAAACCTAATATTTTCGTAGATAGGTAATACCTATATCTATCAAGGCGGACGAATCGTTTACCATTGAACATTCAGAACTCAAACGCTAACGGAACTTTGTAGCACTGAAGTCTTGATTTTTCCTACATTTGCACGTAAGTAAAAACGATTCTCCACAAGCTATATTATTTACATTAATCAACATAAAACTGTTAGCAACCACAAAACCGATTTCATTATAACTTTTTAACCCCTCCAGGTGGCTGGTGGAACTTTACGCCGTCATCTTTTCGTAATCGACAGCTAACTGTCATTATTCTCGTGTAAAAAGCCCTCCCCCGAGTGACGGGATTTCGGTGCTTATCCAAGTTTTTAACCGGAGTTTAACCCTTCTCTTTTGAATATTTAAAAAAGTCGTCGAGCACGTTTTAATTGGGGGTTTTCTGGTTAAATTATTATCAAGCCGCCCAGTTGACGTGGAGACGGCCGTAAAATTGATACAATATTCATGTCGATTGAGTTTTTATTCTTTAATAGCCCGAGGTTTTTCCCGTTCCTGTATTTCGTTATATAAAATAGGTAGCCTAGACCTTATTGCAAAGTAAAATTTTTTCAAGTCAAACCAATGTGGAAAAGAAAAAAGTATGAAATATGTACCTAATGACCAAGTGTGCTTCATCGTAGACAATGTGGTCTACGCAACTTAACATCAGGCATGATGGTGTTCAAACGCTTGTTCATAATGATAAAAAAAACATGGTAAATTTACTGGATAAGATAATGTCAAGGTTATAGGCAACTTTATAGTTAAACTTAAAAGCGAGATCGCTAAAAGCGATTTCTTCCAGGCCTGTTTCGTTTACAAGGATTAACGGTTATTAAATAAGTTTGCTTCAAATTTGTTCCGTAGGTTTTCCGTGAATTAGTAACGAACATAAACACTATTTTCACGAACTTTCGCATTTATGTTATAGATTTATACGTCATAAATAAAATTGATAGGCAATGTAAATGCATAAAAAAAATACATTAGGAACTAAAGTGATACCAAGTCTCTACTAGACGAGATAGGCTCTTCACCTATCAAGTTGGACACCTTTAGTTATTATGTCTCTGTCTAACCCTTAATAGAGTAACAGGGTTAACTATACAAGACGAATAGTAAAATACTCTTTACTCAAAGACAGAGAGCGTTTAATTATGTACATAGGTAACAACGAGATTTACGGTATGCTCCCTAAAATCTTTCTTTTCCTTCAACCGTGAAATGATAAAAAAAAGTTACTAACCAACTGAATTAAGTAGGTAACCGTTGGGAAGTAAAATGTTTACTCACTTCAAAGGGGATGTCACAACTCGGGCCTTTTTCATTTGATTCTTTTGCGACTTAATTTTTAACGTGAAATCCCGATGGAGCTATATCGGCCAAAAAGAACGGGAGATCCGAAGCTTTGGTACGCTTTTAAAAAGTTTTAAGAGTTCGTTAAAAAGACACTTTAACAATGGGTTACATTACTCGGAGGATGTCTTTGAATAATTTTACGATGCTTTGCCAACAACGGTGGCATCTCCGGTATGAAAAATAAGAAAATTCAACTAAGCGCTGTTGAAAAGTTTTTTTTCGTAAATATGCGGTGGAATGAAGGTAGGAATATTTGCTGACGGTACGGGGTTATTGGTCGTACTATTCAACATATAGATGCTCAAAAAACATATAGCATCTAATAACAAAGTATATTTTACCTCTAAAACAACTCAGAACCAATAAATATTTTTGAATCCTGTAAGTCTGAAAGGTAATCTATGTCTTATCAATTTTCAGTGTCCCATGTCCCTAGTACTTATTTTATTTAGTTCTATCCGTGGACTCGAGCTCAAGACGGTGGGCATTGACTGGAATGCGCTGAAGACGGCAGCGCTGGACAGATGGACATGACGATATCTGCACCTATGTATGTAGGAACCCCCCGGATATGCTAGGACATAGGATAAGTAAGTTACCACACCAAATTCCATTAAAGTTCCGAAAATGTGGGACGGTCGAAAGGGAGATCGATTATAATCGGAATGGGGACATAACTTATATCATTATCTTATATAAGCTGTGTGGTGACGGCGAGTAGAATACATGTGTCACTACCCCAGTCGTTGGGCTGGGGTGGTGTTAACGTTTTCCCATGTTAGGGGTCGTAAGAGGCGAAAGATAGAACTCTCCAGAGGACGGGCAGCTGCGCTCTCTGTGGTTTAACCACTACCCACAACCCGCCTGCCAAGCGTGGCGATGGTGGATGACATGGATGATGATTATGATGATACAAGCGTCGCATGGTACAACAAACTATTTCATTGGTATACCAAAATTATCAATAACTAAAATAATTCCGTTCTCATACAAACAATTACAGTAAATAAACAACAGGCAGTTACCCAAACACCTTATTTAATAAATTCACATGGTACCTTCACCTCGGTACAATTTACACTTACGTTACCCCCCCGTTTCGTTCGCGACAGTATTTTGTTGGGACATTAAAATTGATGCTCTACGCGCGACTCCAAGGTGATAAAACTGAACGGCAGTTGTTTACTGTAGGCGTGGGATATCCTTATACTGTGTAGAGGTGGCTTAGGGTTTGTACACATTGGTATGACGACAAAAAAAATTGCTTCCACACTATCGGAAAGGTCTATTTTAGATGAATTAAAGTAACCGCGAATTAAATTATTTTTTTAATTTTATTTTAGTAGTAGGACATACTAACACAATACAAGAAGGTGTAGTAATAATGTTACTAAAGAAATATTTAATGATATTACGAAATACATTATTTATTATTATATTAACAGACACCAGCAAAGAGTTTCAAGGCAAAAGGCTGTGCTTTTCGTTGAAATAAGTGAGGTTTATTTTATGTCAAGTCTTTTTTCGCGCTTGTGCGTAAGACAAGTCATGATTACCGGATAGATTTTTTTTTTGAGTATATGCTTACAGTTCACTAAGCGTATTTAACTAAACGTGACTAACCCACCGCCTTTACAGGGTTCACACACCTTGTGCCCAACAGTTCCGGGCATAAGAATAGGTTTTCCCTTGCATGTCGAAAAAGACGACTGAAAGGGCGTAGGGGCTATGGCTCGCGGGCGGGGGGACACTCGCGCCCTTCACGGCCCCTGAGTGGCGACGGCGGTAGCGTGGTGACCCTGTTACCGCCGTACGACATTGTGAGCTGGGGGTGCGTAGATCGCCCCCATTCCGCTGACGGTTCGCGAGGGCCTAGCGCGGCTGGGGTCACCCTTGGACTTAGTGGCTCAGGCTGATTCCGGGCCCCCGGCAATAATGCGGGAGCGGTCACCGTGGGGTTTTAGTGGGTGCGAGTCCCACGTAACCCCGCTGCTGTCCCCTTTAGCGGTGGGGTATCCATAACGGATTTCCCCACGATAATAAAAAGGGTTCACACACCTTATGATACACGGTATACGAGTACGAGTGGTCAAAGCTCTCTCCTAGAAATCGTCCTGCAGTGTGCACTAGCCTTTAGCTTCAGTATTTTGTTGTAAGCGTTGCATGTGTGTAAGCATTGACTCTACATTATCAATGAGCGCCGTGCTTAAATTTTTAATAACACTAGTGACGTATTTATTGGCTACGTAATTATATTGTTTCTTCCAAATTAGTTGCGGATATATTCGCCGTCCCGTGTGGTGAACTTGGGTCTTAAAGTAATGCTTTCGTATGAATAAATTAAGACGTTCTAAAGATCCTATGCTTACCTGGGATGCAAACAGAATGCAGTAGCTGCCTTCCTTCCTGGAACGTCGTAGAGCTGACTATGGGATCTGGAGATTTAAGTTTCTTCAGGCTATGAGCTAGCAACTTGTAGCTGAAGGTCCATATTGACATTCTGGACTCTTCATGCCAAATATGGCCGATGGGTTCTTGTGATATTACGGTTTAAACCCCATTTTGGGACGTATGTTTGTACGTTCTTTAGCTTTATGACGTATGCGCCGTGTACCCTGGGCATTTAGCATAAGTTAAGAGGCGTGAAGGCGTCTTTTTTATGAATTGTGGAATTATGAGAGACTAGCTGTCCCGGCAAACGTTGATTTACCAAAATACCTTATAGCCTATATGTTATTCTAGTTTATAAGCTACAATATTGCCAAGTCTCATCAAAATCCGTCCAGTACTTTTGCGTGAAAGAGTAACAAACATCCATCCACACATACAAACTTTCACGTTTATAATATTAGTAGGTACATTTCTTTGTGACGAGTGTACAAACTATGGGCGGTGACATGGGTGTGTAAAAGGACCCCGAGCAATGGTCTAGAAACGTTGTTGGGCTCGTCAACATGTTTTTTTTTTAATATGGCGACAATATTGAGAAACAAAAACAAAATTCAATCCTCATAATGCGTTTCCCCGTATTGTCGCACTAGTAAAAGTTGGTCATATTGACCAGCCCAACAACGTTTCTAAGACCATTACTCGGGGACCTTTTACACTCAGTATAGCAAGTTAAGTGATGGAAAATGAAGGCATGCTCTCACTTACTTAGGAACCAATTCATTTGATGGGACGTCATATAAAGGGGGACATTAAGAACGGTCAGGATGGAAAAGTCCGAAACTATTCGACATACGAAGATCTGTTCTTAGGTAGGTCATCGATTTTAATAACAAGTAAAACTGCATTCATACACACGTCTTCATATGTCTTATAATTTCTAACTTTATCCTAGTGACCGCTCTAAATGATACATCCTGTATAGTAAATACACTGTACCATAGAGATCGTTGAAGTAAAGTAAGTAGGTCACAAAACCAGAGTGATTGCGGGTACCTAACAATCACCCACAAAACTTTGATTGCTCCGTAAAGGCGAGTAAAGGTAACGTTTATTAGGGCGCGTGCAGATTGCGCCGCGTTTAACGATATCGTTACCGAGCCGGATTCGACGATACGAGGCATGTTTTCAATTAGTCGTTTCGTTTGATCACTTTTTGTTGATCGGTATGTGTACGGCGGTTGGGGTTTATTGATTATTGCCTTATTTTATATGTGTGGTTAAAGTTTAAAATGGGGGTACTTAAACATTTGCGTAAATGTTTCATTTAGGGACATAGTATGTATGTTTGATGTTGTTTTGAATGGCGGTAGCCTAGTTGTCGGTAACGTTTTAAAACATATAGGTCTCACCTTCCGAAAATCCCTTTTCAAAAATGATATTGTTAATTCCGCGTAACCGGTCAAAAAGTATTGTACGGTTCATTCACCGTACATAACCTACTTTGCGCTGGCTTCATACCTAGTTTACATTATCGATAAAACCGTAGAACTTATTCAGAAATCATTTACATCTTCCCTGAACCACAACTAACGGGAAATTAGTGGCCACAATTTACCCATGTACTTAGTTTGAATATAACTACTTATAGCATTGGATTTCACATCTTTTACTCAATTACTACAACTACCACCTCCTTGAAGACTGTATCTCCAGCTCACGTCAATACTGCGGGTTGGACCATACAAGTATTTTTAGGCAACACAATGTAACGTAGCACGGAACATACATATAGCATTGAATGATTTTTCAAATTGATTTCATTAATAACTCGTCTCCTCACGTTTGCGAGACAACAAAGTAACGCAGACGATTGCTTTTTCTAAGCGTTTTCGTTGCAGTACTAACCTAGAAAGCCGCACACCACAAGGTGTGTGAACCCTCTAACGGCGATGGGCTCACCCCCAGTCACGTTGGGTTAAATACGCTTGGTGAACCGTGGGCATTTGCTTACTAAGCAAGTGCCTATGTCTACCCCGCTTTGAAATTAAAAGGCGTGAAGTGTATTTTTTTAAATTAACCCTCGATTTATCGGGTTTGCCATTATCAAACCCCGATTTCCTTAACACGGGACCACCTTGGTAATATTTTCATTCCAACATGTAAAAAATCATAAAAATCGGTTCATAAACGAATTATCGGCGAACAAATACAAAAAGTATATACACAGTCGAATTGTCCAAATATGTTTTTAAGCAATTTACTATGAATAATGTTCCCCGTTTTCTTCACATTTTACATTAATTCTTCGCACCTAATAGTTGCAGCGTGATGTTATGTAGCCTAAAGCCTTCCTCGATAAATGGTGTATTCAACAGAATAAGATGTTTTCAATTCGAACCAGTAGTTCCCGAGATCAGCGCGTTCAAACAAACAAACTCTTCAGCTTTATAATATTTAGTATAAATATGTACTAAAGTCGATCGACAATATGTGTACTATATGTACTATGGCCCGTATTCTGAAACAGTAATCAGTACTCAAGGGTTTCTTAAAAGATAATTAGAGTGAGACAAAACGTTTCAGTTTCTTATTATTATTACAATATTCAAGTTGATTACGTTTTACAACCTAAACGTTGCCGTAAGGTAGACACTGCCATGATATACAGCGTGTGCTTTTATTTATGTACACTCCCAGAGATTTTATGACAAAATAGAGCATAAAGGGGTGTCCAGTAGTTTATTTAGCCGGATTAGTTGTACCGACGGGCAGCAGTAAACTGGGCCGCGGATTGCCTCCACGGATCCCACTCACAAATAATAGCGTCATAAAACTCGAGTGAAAAACTATAACATACTGTATACAGGGTTTTTCTTCTTTGTTGTTTCGTATCTTATTTACGTGTAACAGCTATAGAATTTACTAGGGGTTTTTATTTGTATATTGTTACGACCGCCCGTGACTTTGTTCACGATTGTTATGTTGCTTCATCAGAATTGTAATGTATAGTAGAGGTACACTACAGGGCGAATAGAATACATGTGTCACCAGCCCAGATCAAAGTTTACAGTTGAAGGAGTCGTAAGAGACGACCGAGGGAACTCTCCAAAGGACGGGCAGCAGCGCTCTCTGTGAGTTAAACCGCAAGACCATTGCGATCGTCAACCCGCCTGCCAAGCGTGGTGATTATTGGCATTGGGGGAAGCCCTCGTCCTGGCTGTTCATGCATACATACACGTCACGCCCGTTTACCAGAGGTGTAGGCAGAGCTTATGGACCTTTATTTGTTACGATCACTTTTTCCACATCCTACAACTAACTCTTCATACATTGTCGCCTATAAATAATTTCATAAGACAGTTTTACTAGTACTTTCTTTCGCGCAGTTTTTAAATGAATTTTAAAAATACTACCACCAAGTTTTAAAGACACAATAAACGTTTTTCTCTTATAAACTTCTTCTCTTTTTAAACCCTTAGGAGATGAATTTTGAAAATACCTTTCTTTTAAGTAAAGTAAAGAAAAACAGCTTTCTAGGGTCAAAGGTTTGGGCTGGGATTTGATGAATGAATCAGTCAGGACTTTGAGTCCGATTATATTTATCGATTAAGACAAGCCATGATGACGGTCCACAATATGTCTAGGAAATGGATTAGAACAGTTCATTGCGCTAGGTTGTCCCACACGAAGGTAACTGGCCTGGCGTAAAGCATTGGCCCCGTGTAAACGCTCCATAAAGCAAGTAATTTTTTTTTAAAAAGACAAACGGCAAGATGTACCTACCTACATTTATTACCGTTATCCCCCCCTCCCCTCATCCCGCACAATAGAACAAACATGATCCTTCCCGTCGTCTGTTCTTCATAAAACATTTAAGAATTAATCGTGAGGTGTCCCCCTTAAGGTGACTTTGAGGCACGGCCGTATCATTCATCGTAAAAACTTTGCTGCCTGTAAACTATGAAAATTAAATCAAGAGGAAATTGAGATGGCAGTGCCGTTATGGTAGTATTACGCCGTGAAAGTTACGCTATATTTATATAAAAGCTTTTATTAATCCCCTTTACTAATAACAAAAGTTGGTTGTATAACTTCCACGCTTTTTTCTTTTTTAAGCCACTTCAAAACAGTATTTCTCAAGTCTACAGTATATGCTTTTTATAAAAATAAATAATTAGTACAAATAATTACAAAGCACTGAGACCATATTAGCTGTAGAACCGATGACGGTTCCGTTAAACGAGTTCTCGGCAAATGAAGTGGAGTGTAGGTGCCCTCAGGCAAGGTGGGCTGATGATATGCGCAAGATGGCTAGCAGAAGCTGGATGTGAGAAGCCGAAAACAAATCACAGTGACGTGCAATTGGAGAGGCCTATGTTCAGCAGTGGACGAATATGAGCTGATGGTGATGAGGGTCACAGAGATTCATAACATATACGAGTGATTCTAGTTGTTTCATAAAGATTTGACTGAGGTATGAAGCAAGAGTCGCAAACGTAATTAAGTGTCCCCAGTAACACTGGCAATGAATAAAATATTAATGTCGGAAGCAAAGTTTGCCAATTCGTCATAAAATAACGTTAATCAAAGCCTGACCCCTCGGAAAATTTGTATAAAAAAATACACACGCGGCTCTTTAGGTAGGTACTGGTACTTAACAATAATTCGGAGGGCGGAGAAAAAAAAATATCGCTAGGGAATTTAAATTTAATTTTCGAACTGGAACCACGTGAAATATCCCTTGCGGCCGAGTTCCAAGTTTGAAAGGAACTTTTTTAATACAAAGGCCGCGGAAAATTCAATTGTCGTTGGCGCACGATGTACTGACGAGACAACCCACGGGCCTAATATAATCTGCAAACTAATGCTATTGGTCGAAAATATTTTCTACCAAAAATGCGAAAGTTTTATCATAAAATAGGAAATGTTTAAAATTGTAGCTACAGTTTAATTATATTCAATTTGAAGAAAAAAGTACAGAGCGTTTTTTTAATTGCGAAGCTTTTGACCACCATCTTGTCTGGTGTAAAGCTAAGTTTGTCTACGAAAATTGTATGCCTCGTAGCTACAGTTTAATTATATCCAATTTGAAGAAAAAAGTACAGAGCGTTTTTTTAATTGCGAAGCTTTTGACACCATCTCGTCTGGTGTTAAGCTAAGTTGGTCTACGATGGAGCACACTTGGGGTCGCCCGTAACTTCAAGATACTACTGCGGCAAATTATTCTACAATTTGGGATTTCGCACTATAAAAGTCGACGCTAAGCGTTTGGTGCGTGCAAATGTAATTCCCAGCTTATACAGATGACGTTTTGTCTCCGGTGGTCCGATGTTAAAAACGCGAAAGGGGTATTAAATTATGCAAATCCAAAGCAGACTCCTCGAAATATCTTACTAATATTATAAATGGGAAAGTGAGTTTATTTGTTTGTTCCGCTTTCACGCCGTAACTACTGAACCGATTGCTTTGAAATTTTGCAGACGTATAGTTAGAAGTCCGGTTTAAATAATAGGGTACTTTTTATCCCGGAAAAAAAGATATTTCCGAGGGAAAACAAAAATATTCCTTTACACTGCAATATAACCGAAGTCCAAGCGGGAGAAGCCGCGGGCTGAAAGCTAGTAGTAAATACAAGAAATTTACGATTTCACGGCTATGTTCTAGCATTATTCAGTTTATCGTCATCAAAAAGTTCCTGGAGTACTTCCAGTGCCTCAAGCTGGTATTACGCCGATCACAAAGATACGAGCACTATTCCATGATCAATTCACACTTGAGGAGGTGAATATAAAAACCGCAATTTATCCATTTTTTCTTAATTCTGATATTTTTCTCGAATTTTGTTTAGCAATGTTGAATCGCACCATCCTGGAGAAGAAAAGTTAAACAACACTGCGTAAATATCCCTTATTACAGTGTTATCAAAAACCATAACATATAAACATATCCAATCATAATTTGAAGAAATGTTCCAGGACTCACAAGCTTTTTATTGATTTCTAAGAAATTGTAAAAAGTAGGTATATCGTGGTTTTGATTGAGTGTGAGTGAGTGTGAATATACATAAGCATTTTTATAATACGGAGTGTTTTAATAAAATTAAATATTCGATTAACACAATCTATAGATACAAACGCGTCGCAAACCCCGTCTGTTGCAAGGTTATGAATCCTCAAAAATTGTGAAAATAAATACATAGGTACAGACAGCAACACAATCCTACTTCACCGTCATCTCACAGAGCTTGTACTTGATAATTAAGCGGGAGTCCCCAAGGAAACTGCGGGTCCAGCTAATCTAATATATTATGTTCAGATGACAGTAAGGGTGGGTTGAACGATGATATGAGCGGACAAAGTTTCGCGGGACGGACGGTCGCGTTGCTGGCGCTCTGTTTACGCCATTTTGAATTGAGACAAGTTTGGAAGTAGATGAAATTGTTTTTTTTTATAATATTAATAATAGTATGAACTAGGATAAACATAAACTTAACATCAGGCAGGATGGTGGTCAAACGCTTGTTCATAGAGATAAAAAAAAAACCTTTAACAATATACTAGTGGACCCGGCAAATATCATCATCATCAGCCCATACTTGTCCACTGCTGGACATAGGCCTCTCCAATTGCACGCCACTGTGGTCTGTTTTCGGCTTTTGCTTTCCAGCTTCTGCCAGCCATCTTGCGTATATCATCAGTCCACCTTGCCTTTTAAATAAACATGTATAATTGTTTCCCTATTATGTCATGTGAATGTCATCATCAGCCACGTAATGTCCACTGTTGGACGAAGGCCTCCCCCAACGATTTCCAAAATTTGGAGTGAAATGGTAATAATCACCACGCTGGGCAGGCGGGTTGGCGATCGCAGTGGTGTTGTGGTTTAACTCACAGAGAACGCTGCTGCTCGTTCGCTAGAGAGATCTCTCGGTCGCCTCGTATGTATTATAACTACACTAAAACAGTAAATTACTCTATATATTAAAGAAAACCGCATCAAAATCCGTTGCGTACGTAGTATTAAAGATCTAAGCATACATAGAGACAGACAGCGGGAGACCCCTTTGTTTTATACTAAGTATGTATTGATAATAGCATTAAAATAGTAATTATATAATGGGGAATTTTCTTTGACGTTTTTCTGACAGATTTTCTGGCGGAGAAGTGTCATTACTGTCAAACTTTGTTTGGAAAGTATTTAGGTAATCTTTTTGTAATGTTGTCTTTGTCTATTACTTGTAAATTTTTCATTTGTAATTTCCAAACAAACTCTGTCAGAAAAACGTCAAAGAAAATTCCCCATTGCACACTGTAAATTACAAATGAAAAATTGTCAAGTGTAACATTACAAAAAGATGACCTATGATTAGGTCATCTTTTCTTTTTCCAGAGCGATTTCTTCACTTGACTTTCTCACAATGTTTACTTTATATTTTGCCTAAATATATTATGTGCTGGATTAGACGAGGGTACGGCGGCGTAGCTGAAAAAATAAAGCCTATGAAGTAAGAACGAGTCCTCAGCGGGACACCTGAGGGCACTTGTCAAAGCTCGTAATATTTTATTAGATAACCAAATAAACTCCCGTGGATTTTGCATTTTTACCTCGCCATTGCGTCTTTGTTAAGGATTTGTCTGCTTTACTTTTTATGTGACAACTTCACTCGGGATTCGTTAACTGGATTTTGTTATGGTGAAAATGGAAATATTTTTTTTCCCGGAACCATCTTAACGCGTTTACCGTGTACAGCTTAATTCGTATTTTAAATTATAATTTATTGTGTCACATATAAAATCACACCCTCACCCTCTATATACATATAAAATGGCACATTTCACCTACGCACACACACCTATTAATATTCATAATACAATTTAACGTTTCGAGGTTAATTTCACCTAAATATGTAAATTATCATGAGCCGACCATCGTTAATTCAGTGATGTCAGTTTGCAAAATATTTGCGTCTCGCTCTGTTGTGCTTGCGTTTTAACGTGCGACAAAGATGGCCGATGCTACAGGGTGTATTATGAATAAGGTGGCAGGGAAAATTTTAACGGGGCCTATGAGGGTTGTGAATTTCGGAATAACTTTCAAATATTGTCGCTAGGTGGACGGAAAGTTGGCTCCTCAGGGAGGTCGCCGGGTCGCGGCAGACGCGATGTTTGTGAAATGAAACGCATAATGTTTTAAACAACATGCTGTATACGGCTGTTTTGGAAGAGTCTGTTTTTTATGTCATTAATTGATAAACCCTCAGGATAAACATTCTGGTGCTTAGGTTCTTTACACTGACTATCTTGAAAAACATTATACTTTAAAACATTAGAATATACCTACATAGTTTACTTAAAAAATCAACGTACTTACCTACAATTAAATGTAATGCAAAATACGAGTAAGTTATATAAGAAAAAGCAGTAGTTATTTGTCCAGCAGTGGACAAATTTGGACTGATGATAATATAAGAAAAAGCGAATATAAATTATTAATACTGTTTCTCAGCTATTATATGCATACATATACACCTCCCTCAAAAATCGCCTTGTGTAACTAAAGAAAACCGCATCAAAATCCTTTTGCGTAATTATAAAGATCTAAGACATAGGGACAGACAGCGGGAGGCGACTTTATTTTATACTTTGTAGTGATAAACGCTTAATACACACAAAATTCTGAAATATTATGCATTCAAGGAAAAAAATACTTCAGTTCTAGAACTTATTTATTATCGCTTTGCGCTGTTTTATATACGCTTAAATATTATGCATCCAAGGAAAAAAATACTTCAGTTCTATAACCCTATTCATTACCGCTTTGCGCTGTTTTACTGGAAGTCAAATGTACTGTCATCGAAAGTAACTAAAACATCAACACGAAAAACCCGTGTAAATAGGTAGGTACCTAATGAAGAAGTGTGCTCCATCGAATACCACATCGCTGCTTAACATCAGGCAGGATGGTGGTCAAACGCTTCTTCAATGTGTTTTAAAAAAAAAACCCATTTGTATTGAAATGACCACAATGTAAACGCACCTTACTTAACGAAATTAAGAGGTTTAGTTATTCCATAACCCATTAATTAGGTGAAACCCATTAGGTGGCTTCCATAATGGAGGACCAGTGTCCTTGTGGCTTTACGAACATTTCCCACTACGTTGAATTACTAAAGTTTCTATAACACTCCGCGACTTTTACCTACTACTGGCCGACGTAACACTGGCTAGTAAGACACGTATCACAACTAATATTTTACAACAATACACAGGCACAACCAACCAACTTTTCCCGTGGGGGTCGTAAGAGGCGACCGAGGGAGCTCTCCAGAGAACGGGCAGCAGCGCTCTCTGTGAGTTAAAACACAACACCACTGCGATCGCCAACCCGCCTGCCAAGCGTGGCGATTATTGGCGTTTCGCCCCAATTTAAAATTGCCCAAAATGATCATGGAAATCATTGGGCGAGGCCCTCGTCCAGCAGTGGACATCATGTGGCTGATGATGATGATGATGGTGAACCAACAAGTACTCAAAAGCTCATTGAGTGATTGCGCAAGCACCAGAGCAACTGTCAGCGGTGGTAATCTAACCCACAACCCTACGGAATAGTGCAGACGTACTTACTACTAGACCAATGGGTCTGTCAAACACGTGAACAAGAGTCGACTTTAGAAGTCTTGTGTATCGTGAAGACTATTTTTTAAATTTACTACGAGTGTCTCGGACTTACATATGTTGCCTTTTAATGCACTATGCGTTTAACAAACGTCCTGTCTGTTGCTAAGCAACAATGTGGTCTACGATGGAGCACACTTGTTCTTTTAGGTACCAATTTACTTGACTTGAATATCTCCAGGCTGTACTGTTGTGTTAATATTAATGTTTTTATGAACTCGTCGATGTTGTGAATTAAACTTTCCAATCGTAAATCGATTAACCTGACCACTCGGAAATGTACACGTAAAAATTAAACATCAATAACTTCCATTTGAATTCAGAATTCACGAAAACTTTTTTCTACGTTGTAATAGAGCTTAAAATTCAAATATCTTGGCTGTAGTGCAAGGTACGTAACTTACTTTTATATGGATAACGCCTACTTGACTACTGGAACAGAAATAAAAAGGAGCTGAACCTAAATAATACGTTCATAAAAAAAATCATAAACCAATCTTCGGAGTTAGCAATTTTTGAATAACAACGGAGGCGGAGGTAATCTCGTTAATTTTGTATCGCGCGTCCATAAAACGTAATTAAAAAAGGGCGTCAAAAACGAAAAAAAAATGTGCGCGAAAAATCCGCGTCATCAATCTGCGGAATTATTTCATTTTCGTATTAAATTCTTTGTTTTGTCGGTCGTGAATCATATCCGGTTCCGTTTAATCACAGAAGGTTCGTGGTGCTTGTTTCACTGCCCTTTTTAATTTTCCTTAAGGATTATTTGTCCTTTTATGCGGACGTTTAAAATTGTATTCAGGAAAATTTTCTAATTTTGTGCCGAAGCAAAGTATCATCCTTAGTACATCTTAGTAGAGCAAAAACTATTTGACATGAATTCTTCTAATTGCCTCAGTTTTCTTTGTAACAGAAGTAGGTATTAATTTGTAATTGCTTACTATATCACACTAGTGGACTCGACAGGCGTTAACCTGTCTTAACTATTAATATGAATATAAAATTAGTATAACCTCCAGGGTGGCCTGTGCCCAGCAGTGGATGTCATTATTTTCTTTCATAAGAACCTTCTGCTGTCATTAATAAGCACAACAAAGGAAGAATTAGCGAAGTCGGTGCACCCGTTCCGGAGTTATAACATTACAACGAAAAGCGGCATTGATTTTTATGTATAGGGAAGACAGCCCAAACAGGCTTTGGCATTTGCTTAGCCTACTGGCTACTTTTGCGTAAAACGGAATAAGTAGTTTAAGGCATTGAAAGGCATACTTAAATGTATTTTATTGTACTTGTTATCAAATACTATTGTCACTCCCACGGAAATATGATAATTTACAACTTTATGCCAGAAGCCGAAAACAGATTACATTGCCGTGCAAATGGATATGTCCAGTAGTGGACAAATATAGGCTGATGATGACAACTTTATAGTTCCACACATTGAACCAACTCTTAAATGCAAGCTTAGCTCCAATATTTAGTGTATGTACGATTCCAGTTTCTAAGACCAATCTACATAATTATTGTACCTATTGATCCAGCAGAGTAGAACATGGAGCCAATAGTGGCAATGTGTGGCGCCGGCATTAACGAGATGTAGACAGTAAAAAGAAACGTAAAAAGAAAAGTTTATGCATTTCTTCTAACCTTAATGATAAAACAATTAATTGAACATTAAGTAAATTACTTTTACGATACTTTCTTACAATACGATCAGACTACGAGGTTGTAATTTGTTGGTTTCTTTTAAACGCAATGAACCAAGCGTTTGACCACCATCCTGCCTGATTTTAAGCAGCGATGCGGAGCAGGTCTACGATAGAGCACACTTGTTTATTAGGTACCTATTTATCCGCGACTTAAAGACCTTTAGACTGTACTGCGCAGGAAACATCGGCACAGCCATTTCACATCTTGGCGGTTCGCACTATGAAAGTAGACGCAAACAGTGGTTCAATGTTTTCTGAAAATTGTGGGTTGTCTCAAAACAGAACAAAGCAGATAATCGCGGTGGCACATGTTGATGATTTCTATGCCATAATAAGAAAACGTGTATTCTTTGTCAGAGCACGAATGCTAGATTCATCCTGTTGCCTCCTGCGAACTTTTGCGGCCAAACTTGACAGCCCTATGTTTACCCATTGGAATAACACACTTGTCATGGGCAACAAAAAATAATGGGTCTAAATTGTAAACAGGAACATGTACATTTTTTATTTTATATTTTAGTTTTAAGTTAATTATATACTAACATATAGGTAATATTTATTTTTATTTTATTAAATTTTTTTGTATGTTTTGTTTTGTTTAATTTACAACGAACACTCATGGACCTCTGTCTGAAAATAAAATATTTGAATTTGAATTTGAAAAAACAGTTAAGCTGCCTCTAACCACCACCCATTTTTGTTACTACAGCCTTGAATATAAAATATCTCCTAAATGGGAAGCTCCATTACGGCAACATTTTGCTTAGCAGCAACACGAAATCTTTTTCCGATTACCCAATCCCCCTATCTTGCCGGAGTGAAACAATGACTGGAAACTGAGGACGGTTCGGGGTGTAGAGCGGGTTCCACAGCATTTCCAACGGGCCAGGGGTGCAATTCCCACATGTCGTAAGGTCTAATTCCTGTCAACTTGCGCTCGTCAGCGTTTTTTGTAGCCTGTGATAATGGTTAGACACGGCAGGAGCTTATTACAAAATTATTTAAAAATAAAAAAAGAAACCACTACACGCCTTTTAAATCCCAAATCAGGGTAGACAAAGCACTTGCTAAGGCAAAAAATATTATCTATTATACAATATGTAGACGAATTTGATGCATTTGGGAAGTTTTATAATAGTATCTATTTATGTAAATATTAACAACAAAATGAGAAATGCGCTCCCCTATGTGCGTATCGTGGATTGTATTTTTTTTAAACTAGGTACCAACAACAACCATAACTATCATAACTGCCTTTATAGGTTAGACAGAAGTAGCTATCACAGACATGACAAAAAATCCAAAACTGTCAAAAGTCTGAATGTTCTTAAGTCTATATTCACCTTTTTCCATTTTCACGTGTGTGTGGCACAAATATTGCAAACTAAACGGACGGTGGCGGCACTATTTACAATATCCGGCCTCGGCCCACCCCTCGGGCTCGTTTCGCGCCCAATGTGTGTGTTCCGAACGCTCTCTAACGACTTTTATTGCACGACGCCATGACACTATTGGCGTTCGAATTTTAAATATAAATAAGACCGAGTCGGACGTATTTCTTGAGATGAATCAACGTTTGTTTTAGTGTTATTTGAAATTCTTCTCAAGTGTCGTTGTAGCCAGAAACAAATATCTAGAAATTAAAACGATTTATAAATGATGCCGAAAGATCAGTCCAAAACATATTCTATTTACTCTTTTACTTCTTCTGCCGACAAACAGCTGTTTGAGTCAGCTTGTGTGCCTATTACTGGATAGAAACGTAGTGATTATATTCTGTAATCCTTTTGACTCTCATTAGGTAAGTTAGGACGTTAGAAAAATGAGATGCGGTGACAATTTTACGAAGTTTTGTTTTAGAGCAAAACATGTAAATAGGCAGTTACGAAATACTTTGTTTCTCTGTCTACGACGTTTAAAAAGAGAGCGTGTTAATTTTAATTAGTCCAAGCACTGTTACTGTTATAGTAATAATATAATGAATTAATCATAGACTGTACAAATAATCACCTGTCTAATACACAAATAAACACATTCTATTCCCATCCACCCGCCACAGTAAACTGTCTGAAACTTTAACGCCACGAGTATTCGCACGTATAATATAAATACACCCTAGCAACTCTATCTAGCAGGGTAAATGACGTTTTCTAGACCCCAACACGTAGCCCAAAGGCCGCAACGCTCCATTATCGGGCCGGGCGATAGGGTAAACGTGGCAATAGACGGCAGTCTAGTCGTTGGCACTTACGACAGATATCACCAATACTGTCTCGGTGTTATGTTGCAACATGCAACTGAAATAGTAATGGCGAAAATAGGATTTTAAAATTTCAGAACTCGCCACAGTGAATTCGCTGCGGATATGGAAATGCAACATTTGTGGCAAAAGTTTTGCACGATCATTTTGTCAGTCTGTGGGAAATTTTATGTACTTACTTATTAATGCGGATCGAAATAACGCAGAAGAGAATAATGAACATACAATTTTAACGTTTAAACACCGAATACACAGTTAATAAAATATTATTTTACTCCTATAAATTTTTACTTTCATAGTTATGTAAACACATACCTAAAAAGTACTTAGTAGACTAATGGTGACAATTTCTTTGGAAATCGTCATATTAATGTTCAAATCTATTGACTTCGGGAATTTGTAATTTCGAATTTAATAAGCCAAAATAGTGTCTATTATCGACGTTCAATATAATGAAGTTACATGCATGCTCAACAATATTTAATAGAATAATAATGAGTGGTTTTCTGATAGCTTCAAATATGTCAAAAGTAGTTCCAAAACATCTCACTGATGGCGCTAATCAGACTTGATCTTAGGAGAAACTCATTATAGAATTGTCAACAAAAAATAAAAATATGAAATTACAACCCTATCTAGGTAGTGCCATCTATTGACATTTCCTAGAACTGCCTACTACTAGCCACCTGTCAGAAAACCTCCCATTTTATTATAGGTATAATAATTTTACCTTTGAATAAGATACTATTTAAACGGCAATGAATTTGATATTTCAAATAATGAGCAACAATCGTGACGTACATACCTATGCCAAAAAAACTAATGAGCACACATAAAAGCATAAGCGGTGCGTAATAAATTAATTATCCCACCACGCCCACAGTAGTTGTCGTGGCAGCAGACAGTGGCTAAACAGCGCGCCACGGCGGATTTCCCATGAGCCCGCGCCGCCGCACCACGCGGCAAAGAATATTTAAACGCAGAATGGATCACATTATTTATTCGGAAACAATATCTCTATACCTACTATCTATAATACCTACTCGTACGTTGCACGTACGAGTAGGTATTATTATTATTACTAGCCTATTGGATCCTACTGCAGGGCAAAGGGCTCTCTTCTTCTTCAGAGTAGGTATACGAAGTCAAATTTAAAATATAAGCGAAACTGAGGAAAGTCACTCCGCTCATGATAACAATCAACTATCTCCTAAACTTCCCGATCAGCTGATTGCCTTTGTGAATTTTATTTTCGTACACACTTCAAACCTTTTAATCCCAAAGGGGGGTAGATAGGCAGAGAAACTTGCTAAAGCAAATACCCCCGGTTCACCAAGCGTATTTAACCCAACGTGACAGGAGGTCAGCCCATCGCCGTTATAGTGTTCACACACCTTGTGGTGTGCGGGTTTCATCACGATGTTGTCCTTCACCGTACAAGCGTTGTGTTGCGTGCATAGGCTCTGAAAAACAGTTCCATTGGTACACGTCCAGTAGCTGGACTCAAACCCGCGACTTCCCGGTTACAAGTCATGGATCCGACCAACTGGACCACAGACGCTCGCTTTTATTTTCAGTTAATTTCTCGAGTTTTTTTCTCTTCTTAGCGAAGTTTATTTTATTATTTCACGTTTTATGATGTGATGTGGTGTTTAAGACACATATAAGTAGTTTAGTACGTACCTATTGTTATTTGTTCACGAAGAGGAAATCCCCATGGACACCCCGCCGCTATAGGTGTGGCTTCAGGATAGCGTCAGACTTCTACTGACTCTTAGCTCAGATAGTATTCAGCTGTCGCTGTTGCTCGGCGGGCCCTGAACTTTCCTGAGGACTTGATATTACGGGCTCTATACTGTAGACAGAGTAGCTTTCACCCAGACAGCCTCTTTTTTTTAACGCTGCGCTGTATATCAGGGATATAAGCACAAAATAATATCCTCACTTTCACGAGTATCTAGCCATAGTAAAGAAATAATGTACAACAATTTTTTACCAAGATGTACAACATTGGTTTTTTTTTTACTTAAGGCTAATCGGAAATGACGTGTAAATTGAGCCAATACCTACTCTATGTCAATCCGACAACCACCCGCCTGTTACTCCGCTCATTAAGTCACCTGTCATGTGAGTTTACAATAAGTAAATATGGACGTGTCGGTTATAGGTGCCTTCACCCTAATATTGTCAACTATTTGTCGTTTTGAACGGGCGCGACTGTTTCGGTATAATTATCAATTTAGGTTAAAATGCTTTGTTAGTTACATACACGTATACTGAAAAACCTTGTACATACGTTCATACTTCTTAGACGGATGGATAGAAGCAAAGATATGGCGGCAGCATTCTACTGATGATGATTCTACTGCTGAATAACTTTCTAGATGGACAAATTGTGATGATCTAGAAGATGATTTGTTAGACCATAGCTCATAATAATATTATCTGTATTATTCGGACTGTGAAACGTCTTGTGGAACAGAATTTGGACTCCTTCCATTTTAGGTTCAACTTCTCTGATTATTCCGACACTGCGTACACGTAAACCTTTGGCGACCTGGTTTCCGCTTATTCACTACTGGCTGCCAAAATAGTATCTGTTTTGGAAGTTAGCATTCCGGCCTCCAGTTGAATTTGAAGATATAATATGGGCCCGTATTCAATGCATATGTAATGCTTGCGGTGCACTTGTCTCTTTTTGACACTTGCCACTAGAGTCAGACAAAACATAAAACATACCTGAGTAGTGTTTAGTTCACGTTCCAGGATCCGGTTCATACCTACAGCTGGTGTCTTCCTAGTATTTCACTATCATTACATGATATAAAACAATTTGCTTCCCTTTGGCTGTCCCTATGTATGATTATATCTTTAAAACTATACTACGGATTTTAATGCGTTTTCTTTTAATAGAAAATTAATAGTGATTACAGAAAAAAATATGATATGGTAGAGAAACATTTCGTATCGGCATTGCACTGGTGCGAAGCCGGAAGTTAAATACTAAACTTAGTTTTAAGAAACCAAGTTATAAGTGCTATTGCACAAAGCTTGATGAAAGTCATGTATTTTATTCGGAAATTAAAAGTAAATATTAAAGGTAAACGTTCCCGTTTCGAATTAATGTCTTTTACTGGGCAGAAGAACCGGGAAGACACTGGCATCTTTTTAAATTGTCGAGGCTTACATCTAAGTACTTAACATTAATATCCTTATAATCATACTACAGGTACAGATGCTAATATGAGATGTAAGTGGCTCATTCGAAACAAACACCTATTCATGGATAAAAACGCAACGCCCGAACGAGTAACAAATGTTATCCAATAAATCCTAATATTACTGGCCATTTACTCCAAAAAAAAATATATTGTTTATTGTAACGTAAAAGGGTGAAAAATAAAAACAATAAGAGAACGGGGTCGTTCCCAAGGCGAACATTTTCGCCCCGATAATACATTTTTATCATATTTATTGACTGATAAATGGATATACAAGTGCAAGTGCTTTTGTATGTAATGTCTGTTTGTTCCTAATAACTTTTATTTTGTTTTTTTTTGTATTGCGAACTCGAAATTTTGTTGGAGTGGAGACACTTACAGGGGTACACACCGTGACAGGGGGGTGAGCCCATCGTCGTTATGGGGTTACATCACGGTGTTTTCCTTCACCGTACGAACGTTGCGTTGCATACATAGGCTGTGAAAAAGACTCCCACTGGTACTCGTCCTGCAGCCGGTCTCGAACCTACGATCTACGAGATCACAAGTCAAGTATCCGACCATTGGACCACAGACGCTTAACAAGGTACTTTCCATCTAAAGTATACAGAGAGTAACCAAGTAGTAAATAGTAATATTATTTTCCATGAAAAGAGACTACTAAGAGAGTATCATTTTTTATTTATTACAACTTATGACTCTGACAACAAGTCTCCATAGAAACCAAGTCAAATAAGTTTGCACCACTTACGAGTATACCTACCTAATTTCTGTTCCTTTTCGGGGTAAGCAGAAAACGACTTGAAGGACGTTTTTTCAAAGAAGGTAGAGGTCATCCCTAACACAGATTCCCTTATGCCCACCACCAATCGATTTGTTAAAACATCAAATTAATAACTACTGACGATTTTATGAATACAGTACACACTTCTTCGATCTCCTCTTTTAAGCATCCGTCGTTTCCGTAATAGAAGTACAATCCAAAGCAATGTTAAATATGAGGAATTCTAGTTCTTGCTCGATCGGTAATCAGGTTAAATGAGTTGAAACGTCAATGTCAAATTACCTATTCGTCAAGTTGTTGTCTAGTCAAAGCATATTTTGGTTATACTATGTACATTTTTTACCAAATTTTATTTTCGTCAAGACCGTGTTGACCCCACGTACGGTGCTGGTGGGTAGTCAAATCTGAGATATAATATAAGGCTGAAATCCGGGGCTCAACTAAAATAGTTAGAACATAGGTAGAGAAGGTAGGACAAAATAATTGGCGTTCTCATCAATACACAGTTGACTGTTTTTTTGATGTGAATTATAACTCGACGTTGTGAAAAATTATTCTTGTACATTAAAACTTTAAAAAAGGAAACAAAATTTTATGAGCGTAAAGTAAAAACCAGCAAAACGGAAACAATGAGGCGAAAAAAGAAAATCGAAAACGAAGCAAATAATCTCATGAGAGGAAAAATTACGATTGAAGAATGTTTGGAAAACTTGTGTCGGCTGTAATAAGAATTTTAAATAAATGTAATTAATTTAGAAAACGGTTTTCATTTACAAACGGCGAGCCTGATTTTGATAAAAATAGCTAGATACGCAGGTAGCAATTTTATTGCTCTCGCGAATATGATTGTACCTATAGACTTTGTCGAATGCCAGGTTTGTCGAACAAGAGACTTGACGAAAAGAGAAGTTGGTAAAAAAAATTGTATAACCGAAATATCGCATAGTTAGAACAAAACGGACCCAAAACGAATCATGCCGATTTTGTAATTTAATTTTTGTATCTTTTATGTTAAGGTTAATTTTCATATAATGACACATTTTGTTTTGTGTCAGTCTTGTTCTAACTGTGCGAATATGCCTTTAGACAACAACTTGACGAATAGGTCTAATTTGATATTGACGTTACTATTCGTTCGGACTTTCAGTATCTTAACCAATTTTCGAGTCAACATTTTATCAACTATCTTAGGGAAGGATTTCCCCATGAAAAAAGCTGTGGAACACGCAATAACTATTTGTTTCATCAGTCCGAAGTAGTAAGCCAACTTTTCACGAATACTCCTTAATTGTTCTGTAGAAGTTTTTTGGGACCAAAGTTTGTCCCCATCACCTAACATAAGATGTATGCCAAAATTAGGGTAAGGGATCTCCAACCTATGTTCAAATATCCGGCTATTCTATATCACGGTCCAACATAGTTAAAAACTTTATTAATATAATTAGTTATAGTACTAGGTGTATAAGTAATATGTTATGTTATTGAAATATTTATTGTTGTCTATTATTTAAAAATGTAATTTTATAATTTTGTTGCCACACCTTAACAGGGTTTGTTCTTAGATGTAAAACATACGCAATAAATAAATACTGAATTTCAGCATTACGTACGTATCAGCAATATGTCGAATGCTTCCTACATTTCCTCAGTACTTATAAGTTTTGACAGAGGCTTTCAATTCTTCCGAAACAAGTAATGGAACCTGAAAGGGTAACCGCGGAGTGTTTCACCGACGAAAATAAAAAAAAAACTCTTTGAAAAAATCCAAATCTGTTTTCCCTTAACACTCTATAGGAATGTGATATCAGTTACTGTGCCGTCACTTGGGAGTTTTGTGTAGTAGTGCTTTGTGTTCAAAAGAAATAAGGTTTCTTTGTACACTCGACGGCGTGTCTGTAAACAAATTCGCGATGTTTTTATTTCGTTCCTTTAAGGAGGTAAAAATATATTATTCTGCTTTGTTTATCTTAATACTACAGTAAAATCTATATCAATAAATACATCTTTATTTATTTACACACAAAACGAACATTACATAACAGTTTAGCCTAATGCGTAATGATGTTGAACAATACTAAACCAAAAATAAAGATAATAAACACAAATAAAAACTATTTTAAACATAACTCTTTGCGTCTGTGGTCCAGTAGGTTGGATACTTGACGGTTCGAATCCGGCTACTGGACGTGTACCAATGGGACTCTTTTTCAGAGCCTATGTACGCAACGCAACGCTCGTACGGTGAAGGACAACATCGTGATGAACCCGCACACCACAAGGTGTGTGAACCCTATAACGGCGATGGGCTCACCCCCTGTCACGTTGGATAAAAACACGGGCGCACGTGAATCGTGGAAATATTTGCTTAGAATTGGCCCTGCCTAAAAGTTTTTGGAATTAAAATACGTCTGGTGTATATTTTTTTTATAAAATACATTACAACAATCAATCCATCTAGTTACTATATTAATTAAATATTCTTCAATAAAAATTAATACTAAAACACTTTTAATATTGAATACTAAATACATTAAATATTCAGTACTAAAGAATTAAATATTCTTTACAAAATACATGAAATATTCAATACTTAATACATTAAATATTCAATACTAAATATATTAAATATTCAATACAAAATACATTAAATATTCTATACTAAAAACATTAAAAATTCAATACTAAAAAAAATAATATTCAATACAAAATACATTAAATATTCAATACTAGAAAACATAAAAAAATCAATACTAAATACTTGAAATATTGATCAAGTACATTTTAGAAGATTGCAATCAAGAAATAATTTTACAAAAACTGAATTCATTCATAATGTATTTAAAATGTGGTGATATGTCATTGATACAGACATGGGGAATTAGGTAGGAGACCAATCCAGAAGATTAGATTTGATTTAAATAAATTAGTTTTTTTAGAGCTAAAAATGTTCTTGATCCCTAGACACTAGACACATACAAAAAAAAAATAGAAAATAGCCGATCCTCAGACCTACAGAATACTCATATAGAATTCGGTAAAAATCGGTAAAGCCCTAACTAACATTGTGACATGGAAATTTTATATATTAGGTTATCAGTCTGTCTTTGTACTTTGTACATCTGTCCCTTTCTGGTGACTTATTATATAGAACTGGAAAATTACAAGCTGTCAAGTATATTCAAAAAGCTATGTGAAAAAAAACAATGTTATGCAAACAAAACTACTTAGACGGGATCTAAAAATAAACCACTTTAGTAGCAAGGACAATGAAGCCAAACCAGAATTTTTTTATTTGTTTTTAACTGTTGAATCCAACATTATTTTGATCAAGCAGCATAAGACAACGTTGGCGTTGATACGGCTGAAGTGAAAGTTATGGTAATACGTGCACAGTTTTAGATTTTTAGAAGGGGTATCCCTTACCAATAATCGCGTTATCACTTATACAACGGTTGTTATAGGTCAACAAGAACTGGTTTCTCCGTGTTTGACATACATCTGACAAATTAAGTTGAGCTTTATGTATCTTCGAAATAGCAATTATGTCACTATTAGTAAGACCATTAGAGGTTATCCCATAACGATTGGTGATAATGAAAACAATAAAGTTATCTTTAATAATTATATAAACAACATGAAGATCAGGACGTTTAAAGATCATGTCATTAACATACCTACTTTTGATACCTAAATACAATTTTGACCTGCTTAAATTAGTACTTTCAGACCACGAACCAGCAGGTGCGATTATATGTTATAATATAATGTGGTGGATCAGATTATTTTATTATGTATACCAATATTACAAAGAGGAAAGGTTTGATTTGTTGTTTGTTTGTTTGAATTGGATAGGCTCCGAAACTACTGGACAGATTTGAAAAATGATTTCACTGCTTACAAGATGTTACAACATCGCGCGGTACGCTTGATATTTTTATTTCAGAACACGCCCTAATTGCAAAAATCGAGCCGACCAAACTCGCTTCCAAATCACAGACCTTTCTATTTTCACTACTTACATTCCGTGGAATTATTTCCACATTCGCATCAGATGAGGGCAATTGTTCAGTGGGAACAGTGATCAGTATTCCCGTCAGGAGAACTCACGGGATTTCGTCTCGTCAAACATTCAACACGGTGTTGCGATCTACTTGGAATCTTTGAGGAGGGTCGACTCCTTCAAGACCAATCGTGTTTTAACTATTTTATCTATGGTGTTTATTGTACAATGTCTTTGGTGGTTATTGTCTCGAATAATGTGTAGTGTTTGATATTATGAATGAATATGAATTAGTACATAATAGACTAGTTGCCTCGTTTTAAAAATAAAATCAATAACCATAACAAATATTAGAGCCTTAGAACACGGCGTCTTTTAAGCGCGTCTTTGGGTCTCAGGAACGCGCGTATTCGGCGCCGTAGACGCTGATTGTTGCGTTTGCATTGATGAAACAAACACGCGCATGAAGCACGTATACGTGCGTTTGAGGCGATACAACGCACGAACAAAGGGGCTCATGCCACAACTGCACCGCCTAAAGAAGAGGAGTCTCTGATCAAAACGCAAAATCTACGAGTGACTATAGCGCGTCTGTATCTGCGCGTATTCACGCTGTAGAGGCGCGTTTCATGATCGCCCCGTGTACTTAGGTTAATAGGTTGCGTTAGAATTACGTTTGAAGCGCGTATACGCGCGTCATCTGCGCGTGTACTATGGGCCTTACAGTTCGAAATATATCGATTTTAACATAGTAAAGTAAAATATTACTGCTAATGATTTGCACAAGATGCTGGCAGAAGCTGAAAAAAAATCTCAGTAGCGTGTAATCGGAAAGGCCTATGTCCCGCCGTGGACAAATATAGGATTATAAAGCTTAATGCATTATTTTATCTTTCAATTTTTTATTGAATTCAATGAATAAGTACTTACCCGTGACGAAGTAACAAAGGTATCCGAGTGGGTGTACTGTGAGTGTGTACATACACATTGTCTAACTTTCGCATTTAGATAACCATTTTGAATCGTTTAATACTCTTAATCCAGGACTTAGTCACTACGATCATCGTATTTACATATTGAATAGACCTCCGTAACAAAATAGCCAACGTCTAATATTTCTCCCGGTAATTGGAAGGGATGGGCCGAGTAATATTATTGTAATTAAAAATTTAACGTTTTATAGTACACCCTGTCCCAAAGGGTGCATATTAAATAGTTTGTTAGAGGACTCCATTTGTTCACTAAAACCCGAAATAAAGTATCGACATTTTATATGTGTAAAAATTATCTTAGAGATCTATTAAGTTCTCTCACCAATAACCAACCAATATCTTTGGGCCGATTCCCAGAAACCAGGATTATACTTCCAGCCCCCCTAGCACAGCGTTCCAAGAAATAAGTGACAAGACATATAACCCGCTGCGATTTGTTGAAACTAGCTGAGTCGCACGAAGTGTGACATACCAGCCAATCAGAGCGCGTATTTGTTCTATGTCATATCTTTCTTGACACGCGTGCTAGGCCTGCAGCGGTGTTCAAATTTCACACATCGGGTACCACTGAGCGTCACACAAAATTCACCCTAATGAATTACTATAACTTATTACGAGGTAATTTATTATTCTGTCGTTAGGTTGACGCGGTCGCGTGTCATGGTGTCATAAGTGGGTATCATCAGCGTTAGCCATCTACCGAAAAAAAAAACAACATAACTATTAATATTAGGTAGGTACCTTTAGTATCGCCCTGTAGTAACGGGCCCTTTGAAGAATTGGACTGCGGTATCCCCTGCCTGTCGTACGAGGTGTCTTAAAAGAGGTCAATGGAGCCGTAGGTGTCAGAGTTGGGTTTCAGACACCTGCAGAAACGGTCCCGCGATGGACGGCGGTGCCGCATGTTCCGATTACCGTTGTGAAAGAAGAGGCTGTTGGGATTGCTGGGAGGGTAATGCAGCCCATTACCGTCAACTTAGAGACGCCTAGGGTCCGAACCAGCAAATACAATCAAATAGTTTATTTCTTCATCGTTATAAGTGCTATTACATACAGATATACGAGCGTCTGTGGTCCAGTTGGTCGGATACTTGACTTGTAACCGGGAGGTCCCGGGTTCGTTTCCGGCTACTGGACGTGTACCAATGGGACTCTTTTTCAGAGCCTATGTACGCAACGCAACGCTCGTACGGTGAAGGACAACTAGTGATGAAACCCGCACACCACAAGGTGTGCGAACCCTATAACGGAGATGGACTCACCCCCTGTCACGTTGGGTTAAATACACTTGGTGAACCGTGGGTACTTGCTTTAGCAAGTGCCTCTGCCTACCCCTCTTTGGGATTAAAGGCATGAAGTGTATTTTTTTAATACAATAGTATAACACAAAGCTCGATGAAAGTAATTTATGATTTTAAAAACAAAAGTAAACGTCCCCGTTAGCGATAGCTGAAGATCATCGGGGGAGTTTTAGTCAGCAGAAGTCTGACACTACCCCGTCGCCGTCCTCATAGTGTCCACGTATGTCCACGAAGATTTCCCCTTGTCAATAAAAATAAGATATCTTAGGTTAAGTACCTACATATAAGCAGCACTAGATGAGCTGGCGTACAAACCACTTCCCGTCGGCAGCCGCGGGCATCACTGGACGCACCTCCATTACAAATGTAATCCAAAATCAAGCCAAGGTGTTGTTTGATATTGTGTAGGGGGATGTTGTAGGGTTCGTATGCTTTGACTTGGACTGGAATATTCTTTAAAAAATTAAAAAATAAATACACTTCACGACTTTTAATCCCAAAGCGGGGTAGGCAGAGGCACTTGCTAACGCAAATGCCCACGGTTCACCAAGCGTATTTAACCCAATGTGACAGGGAGTGAGCCCATCGCCGTTATAGGGTTCACACACCTTGTGGTGTGCGGGTTTCATCACGATGTTGTCCTTCACCGTACGAGCGTTGCGTTTCGTACATAGGCTCTGAAAAAGAGTCCACATCCAGTAGCCAGACTCAAATCCGCGACCTTCCGGTTACAAGTCAAGTATCCGACCAACTGGACCACAGACATATTCTTTACTTCTCTCGAAAGTTCGATCCATCATTATGATGATCAGCCCATATTCGTCTACTGCTGGGCATAGAGGTATCTGCAATTGCACGTACAGTGATTTGTTTTCGGCTTCTCGCATCCAGCATTCTGCAAGCCATCTTGCGCATATCATCAGTCCACTTTGCCTACGGAAACAGAACGGTAATACGTCTAAAACAAACTGAACCAAGTAACTTATGTACTTGCATCCAGTTTCTGGCAGTCATCTTGCGTATATCATCAGTCCACCTTGCCCTTGACTCTCCGCCGTGGCAGTTTTGCTCATGATTGCAATTGGAAGGGATTGCACCAAGGTCGAATTTGGTGAATCGCAAGTTACTGGCGGGTCGTAAAACGTAGGTACAGCTAAAACCTTGAGGCGCATAAAGCTCAACATCTGTAAGGTTATAATAATAACAAAACAATTTTGTGCTTTGTGTCAATCTATTCGTTTGCGACAATACACCAATCATCACCGCTTGTTCATAGTGATAAAAAAAAATCGTATCTTGAGTTAAAACAAATGGATGGACAAGAAACGAAAGACAGTTTTCTACTCACACTGGATGTAGAGCCTAGTGATTTTTACATTTTGTTGCGGAAATAATTATCGTGTTACACGATATTCATCCATCCTTATTAAACGCTAGAAATACGTACAAAGACTACCTTCTAAACAAAAAAATCCATACTAACTCATTATAGCTGGTTTTCGGAAAGCATTACTGCTATTCTGTCTAGCTCGTAAAAGTATTTTTTTTAAGTTTTGACGTTGTTAAGGCTTAATAAAATAGTTCGTCATATTAAACATTTTATTTGAAAAGTCCACGTGATCAAATAGTTTTTTTAATTAATTAGGTGCAATATGTATCCCCCAAAGCAATTTTATACATAACATTTGAAAACGGTGACAAAAATTTTGTTGACTTTTCCACTCACGTCATAAAAACACTAAAATTACATCACAAATTAATGATATTAGTATGTTAATGAGGTGATAGTAAATGTCCAAGAGGAAATGGCCCCCGCTGGCTTTTAATTTAATTATTAATTATTTACAACATAATGACAAGGAAATTTCGATATGGTGTCGCGTGCTTCAACCGTGTTTGTTTGTTTTTATGAATTAATACGTATTAGGTCCGCCATGTTTTACGCTGGGTAATGTATGGTAAGTATTTTGGTATTCATTTTATTCAGTGAATTAATCACAGCCGTATTAATAAAAGAGTTACTTCATACTTTTTGGAAGCTGAAGAAAGAATTTTAGAGAAAAAGAAGGATTTTTCCATAAATATCGTTTATTTATTAATTAATTACTGTAAACATATAGAACATAACCATAAAGAAAAAAGAACCGCCTTCAACCAATAAAATTGAGACTTTTGTGGACTTATCCTGGCTATTTTGCGACCGGTTAGAATCTTTAGGAATTATGACTTCGTAGGTTTCTAACCTAGTACCTTTGAGGAATAAACTATACTTTAGTTTAGTTAGTAGGTATTCTATAAAAAAGTGCTCATGATAACCAATCATCACATTCGTAACACACACGCACATATGACTAGGGTGAGCATGCAGTAACGTCACGTTGGGACACCGCCGTCGTAAAGCTGCTGAGGAACGCGCCATCCGGCCCAATCGGACACCGCATCAATTGCCCGCGTTATTGATATTGGTCGCTCTACGTGCCTTGTAATATGCGAGTAGGGTGCATATAAGACTTTTTCCTTTCTGAAACTTCTCACAAATATGCTCATTTTTTACGGTGTTGCGAAGTATTTCTGCGAATGTTTTACTTACCGCACCAATGTTTTGGGAACTAAATTGCTTAGTTACATACATTATAAATAGCATATTATTTTAAAGATTACACTTGCGCATATTATTATTAAAGGCACATGCTAAGCAATTTCTCTAAATTATATGAGGAACAAATATTTAACGTAATTGTGTTGTAAAAAACAAGGTTGAATATGTTGTTACGCAAATCCTAATCGTGTTTGTGCACAACGTATGACAGATTGTCTCCCCGCATGTCAAGTAGATGCAGGGAGCCGTCAGAAAGGATGTAACAAAAAACCTCAAACTCAATTACACGCCCTCGAAAACAGAAACGAGAATCCGCTTCAGGCGAAACAACACCTGAATTTCCATAACAAGACTTGAAATTTGAATGTCCGCAAATCGAATGTGCCCCGCGTCGGCCCCGAATCAAGTTATCCACTTTTTGCAAGAAAAGACGGGGACTTTAACATATGAATATGACAAATTGTGCGACGGCGGTCAAGCCGCGGCATGTCCGGCTGAATTTTACGGCACTCTAGGGACGGCGGAGGGGGTCCGACTTACGGGAATATTTTTCATTCCGTCCAACTAGCCGCGGAAGAAAAACGGCGAGGCCTCGTCAAAACTGTTACGCGCATTTCTCAGAAACAATAATGGGATGAAAAAATAGAAAATGGAAGTTTCACCCCTCCAACCGGGCCTGGACGTCTGGCGAGCACATTACCGTTGCGTCAATGTTATTTATTCGGTGGCCGTGCGTCCAGAATTTTTATACCATCTTGGGATTTCAAGTTTTATTGGCATCGGCCGCGCTGTCGGTGGCAGGTGGCGCTGTTGCAAACGTTCGCGAATTTATAAATGTCGCCTTTGATTTTTACTTTTGTTGATAGAAATAGGGCGGTGAGGTAAATTATTGGAAATATCGACATTTTGTATACTTGTTCTGATTGCACGAAAGACAGAAAACGTGTCTACCATCGTTTCTCATTTCAAAATTGACTCCATAATGTTACTGATTACTAAAATACAGTACAGTGAAAAATAAAATCGCTTTTTGGAACTCAAAACAAAACTTTTAACCGACACAATTTGGCCATAAACATGTTTACCAATAGTTAAGTGTTTTTGACCAGTTTATTTTGACTGTAACGAGATTTTTTTCCGTTGCCATCAGACTCTGATACTGTAGTGGGCGTAGCCAACTTGAACAAAAATTAAGGTTTATTTTTAGGATCTATCCCATGTTGATAGAATAGAATCAGATCAGCTCCTGACTATGAGAAGAAAGAAGCCTATCTGGAGATTGAGATTTATTCAGGCTATGAGCTAGCAAGAAACTTGTAACTTAAGGTATTGATATTCATAACTCCTTATTATGTTGAATGTGGCCGAAGAATCTTAAGTCAAAGTCAAAGTTTCTTTATTTCATCGTTATAAGTGTTATAACATACAGATATACAGTAGAATAACACAAAGCTTGATGAACGTCATTTATGACTTTTAAAACAAAAGTAATCGTCCCTGGTTCGAATTAATTTCTTTTACTGGCCAGAAGAACCGGGAAGAAACTGGC